>JAFIRS010001933.1:0-272660 GCA_018342105.1 Gonioctena quinquepunctata | reverse complement strand
TTTCGCGCCATCCACATTTTGAATATTTTCTACCAATCAGAAAAAGTCCGCAACAAAATAATCCGCCATCAGCTGTGATGAAAACTAGGCTTATTTTTATCCCTCGCGCATACCGCGGAAAAATGCCCGTATTAGTAACACAGAACACGCGATGCGCGAGGGATAAAAATCAGACATCAGACGCCAAGGAGCTTTAAACCCGTATCTTTAGCTAAAACGGCCTTAGTCATGATAGGATCTCAGGGACAAAAGTTGAAACCCAAAGAAACTTTTAGGCTCACTCTCGATAACGCAGACATTGACTGGGTAGATGGCAAAATCTTGGCGTAATCATGATAGCTCTTTGTCTTCGATGAACATGTGAAAACATTTTTAAAGTATCATTCTTCAAACTCAAATCGCTATATAAATTCAAGAATCAGTTATCTGAAGAAATGAAACTCAGGCTAGTTAAAACCCCTTTTACCCCCATATCGAGTTTTTTGTTGTTCGGTGTATTACAATTTTTTGCCGCAATATAACAAATTGAGTTAAAACGCATACAAAATGCTGCATGCATTAGCTGCATTCCATATGGTGAACATGTCACGCCTTTTTTGTTAAAAACGAAGGAGTTAATGGAGGTACAGAGTCCAATATTTGATTACAATTTTTATGTTTAGTTGTCAAACTAAAACTCCTAGTTATTTATATAGTCTATTGAGTAGCATTCTGACATACATTCGGTCAATTTGAGAATTAACTCATTAACTACCTAGGCACCGAAATTTCAAATATGAAGGATGTTTTTCAAATATTGCCCCAGTTATCTGAATGAAATTTTACCCATTTTACATCATAATATTCATCAATTCAAGAAAGAAATAAAATAAAGCTGCTTACTGTCCAGTACTAATATAAGACTAATGTATAATATTGTAATGTATTGGTTGTTGACCAATGGAATGTCAAGGATATTAACACATTTATGATTGTATAAATTTTGTTTGTTCTTCTTTCTCTTCATTATTGATTTCTTTCTTTTTTTTCTTTAACATTGTTTTTTTTCTAACTTTTTTTTAGGAATAAGTTTTTCTTTAATTTTATCATTATTTTCACACACACTATATAATTTTTTGGAGGGTGGAAGATAGCCTTGGCTAACCCTTTTCCCTTTTTTTTGTATAAAATGTACTTTTATAATAAACGATATTATTATTATTAAATAGGTATTCTTTTTTCTCGAATAATATCAAAATTTCAAAAATCGTTTGTATATCTACGAACACTTTGCAGTCGGGTATAAAACAAAAATATTCAACACAATAATAATTTTTTAGATTAGTCAATGTCTATTAGGCAATCCATACCACGACCCAATATGGCGGTTTGTTGGCACACATACCGATAATCGCCATAAGAATATCATTCGTGTGTACCTTTTGTAAAAGTGTATTTTTTTGGGTTTTTTCGGAGCTTTTGTGTTGTTAACTAATAATATTCAGATGGACAATGATTACCTGAAGACACTATTGTTGAAAAGCAGAGGCTTTGGTGAACGGTATGCTTGAAAATACATCCCCATCTTTTGTTTACATTTTTATCAATGTATTTGTTACAGGTATAAAATAAAGTTGAGGATTGATCAGTGATTTAGATTCTTTTTACACTGAATATTTCTGAACTGAATTGTTCAATTGTTGGTGCTCCTCCTGTTACGAATATGGATATTATTTCGTATTTGCTTTTACTCAGTTTTCCCAAATGCAGATGAAGCCCTATACAAGTTTAGAATCCATACATACTTTGAATCTGGCTTCGTCGTGAAGGTAAGAACAAAAATTCAGAATCATTTATATGTTTTAGTTAGTCTAGTATGTTTTTTTCCTATGCAGCAGGTTTTTTTCTAATGGGTACATGTACAGTTGCAAATCTTGAGTCATCGAAGTGAATTATTATAAATTAGGAATAATAATACATAAGAAGCAATTTATAACTTCTGATCTGTTCTATTATGTTTTGCCACATTTGTTTATTATAAGAGACATTGATTTGATATTTAAGAATATTACTTCTCAACTTTCATAATAGTTCTTTCTAATCGACAACTTTTTTTCAGGTCAAGTATTCACAAAAGCCAAATTAAAAACCTTCAGATGTTTGGTACATAATTGAAAAGGATGAAAGCATTTGTACTGCTCACTGTACTTGTATGGCCGGAAAAATTGAAGTAGGTGGTCATATTGGTGCTATATTAGAGGCAATGTCTCTCACAGATTTGGAAGCTGAGAGGCCAATGCTATCCAGTCAAAAAATGTATTGGACGACTTGCCTCTTGCTCAGTTGTTTTAAAAAATAACATGTCCCAAATGAATATATATAAATAACTGTTTGTTTATTTGTTGTTTTACTGATTCAGTTGATTACTCTTAATTTAATACCAATTATAAAAAAATTACACAATATTGATATTTGTATATAGTACAATTTCGATAAATATCACTATATATCCTATTTTTACTGTTAATAAATTACAATTATTTGTTGTTTTTCTTATTCAGTTGTTTACTCTTAATAAATTACCTTTTGGGAGGTTGTAGACGATGTGTACTTGATTACTTCTCCTCGACGTTCCATCGCCTTAATGTTCTTGAAAAGGTTTTCACGATGTTTAATGTTTGTATCTGCAATCGCTCTGAATACAGTATTCACATTCAAAACATCGTGTAAACCTTTTCAAATACATTAAGACAATGGACATCCGAAACGAGAGTAATCAAATACAACACCCTTCACAAGACTTGATCGAGGCTTTCGATAATTGCCTGAAATATCTAAAAAGGGAAGGTTGAGATTGAAAGACATATTTCTAAATATTTTCATTTATTGAGTCACCAGAATCCTAAAGAAAATTTGTTATTCCAGTAATTCAATAACACTACCTATAAGAATGTTTTTTGAGGAGGTAGGTACATATATATATGAACATTCATTTGGAGTTTTCTCTACTTTTGAAGTGGAAAATATATCAATTATATATATATACGAACTTTATTTGAAATGGGACCTCCTAATGTACAATAGTTCAGATATATACAAGTAGGCAAAATCATACAAGTAATCGTAGGAACAAATCAAATCACAAAAGTCTGAAGTTATAGGTAGGTATCCATGAAGGATGTTATCACGAATGTGCACACAGGGTATGTCTGCTGCAGCCTCTCTAATACTTGATTTTCCGAATCCGTAAGATCTTCTACGGAACAAATCAAATCACAAAAGTCTGAAGTTATAGGTAGGTATCCATGAAGGATGTTATCACGAATGTGCACACAGGGTATGTCTGCTGCAGCCTCTCTAATACTTGATTTTCCGAATCCGTAAGATCTTCTACGGAACAAATCAAATCACAAAAGAGTGAAACCCACTCTATCCCTGTCGTGACGGGACCCACAGTTAACTATAATGCAAATAAAGGGCATTTTTCTTCAGTTGAAGCACGAATTATAATACTAAATTGAAAAATCTACTCAAATTCGCACAGAAAATCACAAAATAAACACTTTTACCACTATGGTCGCTTATGACGAATTACAATGTGTGCCAACAGCCCGCCATATTGCTTTCGTTTTGACAGGTCGATGGATTGCCTAATTGAAATGTCAAACAATCAAATAGGTTAGAATCGGCAAATTATCTCCTTTAAACCCCCGAATTCATGAGATTAACTTAAACCATGGTTAAACTAGTTTTATCTCATAAACCCGTATTGAACAACTGAAACAATATTGGTAATCCTGGTTTAAGCCAAATCACTTGGTCATCCTCGATTGAACAACCGGGCCTTAGTTGAATAACTTCCCCCAAACACTAGCGCCTGTTGTAGTTGTTTCAGGAATATTGAAAGACAATACTATTTCTCAACCCAAACATAAATTCAACCTCACTTTTAATGTGATGTTTCAGTAACAATTGAAAATACTATAATAATGGAAATATTAGTCCTGTTCGTTTGAAATGCTCAGCCTAACCTAACCTAATTATTTGTGAACTAACCTTTTCTAATAACATTTGTGTTTATTAATGTTTTCTCCTATAATTCAAATTACCACCTGTTCGAACTAAATAATAATCCGAATTTGTATCTATCATATCTCCATTTGATACTATTTCTTATAACTTCCTCCATTTTCTTATTGCCGCCTTCTGATCACTTTCTTCTTCTTCTTCTAGTTCATTTTTTTGTGCTCGGTTATATAACCATCTACACAGATCCGAGGGCCTCGTGCGGTAATACCTCACTTGCCCCCCTTCGTATGGCACCCTGGAAGTCTCACTCGAAGTGATACCACGAGTGCCCGAGCGCCCCTTCTTCCGACAAGTCCGTTGTCATCCAGCCTGGTTACTGGCGTACAGAAGAAAGGGACTATTTCATATACAAAACTTTTTTCGACTTTCACAATTTTTAGATTATTTTTGTGTTGCACGTTATAAAACGGCAAACATTCACAATATACATTTACTTGACCTCCAACCAGTTAACGCCACATGTTAACCTTACCATGGTCAGAGGTCGAATCCCTCTGATCACTTTGATTTGATTTTTCTGTTCCCTGTAAATGTATGGAGCAGATTTATCTGATCTGTAGCAATCTGCTCCTGTCAAACGAACACTCGGAACAAACGTACAACCAAATATTGCTCAAATCAGATTAGAGCACCGTGAGCATGCAAACGAACAGCATATTAGCAAAGAGTAGAATAATAATCTTTGATATTAGTACAATATATCTTTAGACAATGTTACAAATATAAACGAAGACGGATGAAATTAAAGTTGACAGTTCGAGGTAACTAGCGGTACAAGTTTGAACTGTGTGAAGTAACGATGCATACGTCCATCAAAGGCACTAGGAGTAAGTTTTTGAATGTGATAAAAAAATTCAAAGAGAGTAAATGTTATCTGAATAGGAGGTACTAATAAGCTCTAGCCAATCGGAATCTTGTAGCATTAACCCGTCATAGTGACGTACATGGACATGAGTACTGGTGGCCCACGTAACATACAGAGTGGTCCAATATACATTCAAGAGCCTGTAACTCTCAGATACCAGAGTGCGGAGTGAGCTAGTCCGCCACTGTCCAGAGAGAATAGTGGCCATGACATGTCCATATACGTCACTATGACTCATAAATGATCTTTCATCTCTTTCTATTAGTCACCATTGTCTTATGGGGAATAGACTCTCCTACTCAGATAACGTTCACTCTCTTTAAAAAAAATTGACGTTTTCTATTCCGAATTATTAAAATAATTGAACATTTTTTCAATTTCCTAGTTTGTGGCTGTGCTTTCTAGGTGGTGTCATCTTTATGTGCAAGTCAAAATATTCTTGAAAAGGGCACATGCGTGTTACCTTTTGAATCTTATTTAATCGATTTATGGAGACAGATTCTTTAGAATCGGTATTGGAATTTCAGATTTATTTATATTCTGCCATCGTTTCATTCGAGAACATCTCCACTGAATCGCTCTGAAATTTTTGAGAATCTTGTTATTTTAAATTCTAATATTCTAATTTCAATAGTTAGGTCGCCGTTTTCACTGACACTTTACTATAAAGGCCGAAATTTTTATATTCAGACTTAATTTTATTTTTTGAGTCGCAGTTAATGGCCGAGCGAGCTAATAAACAAGACGAGTCCAATAAAGTTCAATCATGTCTTTTATCAATAAAGCTTTAGGTATGTTCAACTACTAAAAGTGTCTCATTTTTTCTAGCAGGAAAGGTATTGTATATTATACCTTAAAAAAACAAAACGGCAACAGCTAGGCGACGACCGTAATTGTTTAAACTGTTTATTAACAAATTAAGATAAAAAAAATCGTTTTCCCCAAATAATTCGGAAACTATTGACATTTAAGATAAAAAAGTATTCATAAAGAGGAAGATATTTGCAATAAAACCCGACTCCTGGAACTCTCTATCTCTTTTATTAATAAATTGTAATTTGATATTGTGAAAGTAGAGCTCCGAGTGGCGAGCGCTGAGCCGTTACGATGCCCTAAATCCGGCCGTAACAAGTAAAATAGTCAATTATTGATAACTAATAGATTATAACAATTTAAAACATCACAATGTCTAAAGTATAGTTGTGATAAAATCTCCACAAAGCAAAATAATTGTAGTGGATTTTGTTTAACAATTATTCTACTTAAAAAATAAAGGGAAAAAATAAAGGGAAACTGAAGGGAAAAAATAAAGGGGCATCATAATGGCTTTTAGCGCTCGCCGCGTAGAGCTCTATTTCCAACATTAAATTAAAATTATTAATAATAGTAATAGAGTTCCGGGCGACAAGACCTTATTATTGGAAATTTCTTCCTCTTTATGAATTTTTCAAATTTTAACAGTTTCCAAGTCATTTGCAAAAAACGAAATTCCTCTTTTATCCTAATTTGTTAATAACTTTTGCAATTGTTCTTGTGCGGGTTTGAAACTTTTGCACATTTTTCTAGACGTCATTCTGAATACAATGAGGCCTCACTCATATTTTTACGAGCTTTAGCAAAAATTAACACCATTTTGAGTTTGTGAAATAGACTATTTATTATTGAGTATTTTAAATAAACAAACACCAGATTTTTTTAAATATATTTGGAGTTGCTAAAAAGGCACGGTGTAATAGTGCCAGTTATTTGGTGAAATTCAGCCAACAAATAGCCATGAAAATAAGCACAAAAATAGGCACGAAAAAGGCATAGTGTAATTAATAAGGGTTTAAATAAGGATCATAAAGACGATCATTATGGTACAAGTCGTGAATGTTATTGGGCGAGGCGTAGCCGAGTCCGATAACACGACGTGTGTCATAATGATTGTTTATGATTCGTATTACATACAAAATTTTATACAATGGCATTTATATTAATACATTTTCAAAAAATTAAAAACTGCATTTTTGACATGTCACAATGACAACTATTTTTAAAGGAGTAAGTATATGTGTAATTTGAAATATTAGTAGGTTAGTGAGTTGTGCTTTGCCATTTCCTTGACAACGTCAGCACAGTTTATACTTCTTTAGCTATAAACTGTGACGTCAGGTTGTAACGGCAATATTTATTTATCTGCTGTCAAAAACAACTCACGTAGAATTGAATATAATTTAAATAATAATGAGTGATTCTGAAACTGGTAGTCTACCTTCTGATTTGGAAGAAATGACGCGAAATATCGTGGACTCCCTTTTGCCGAAAAAATCACGGAGTGTATATGAAATAGCGTTTAATCGGTACGAAGAATGGTGTTCTACTAAGAAAATCAAGAATATCATTCATGAAAAAGTATTGTTGGTTTACGTTGAGTGCTTATTTAAGGAAAGAAAACCATCTTCTGTCTGGTTGTATTATTCGATGATAAGAAGTATTTTATTAACAAGAAAAACGTCGATATTAGTAAGTACCTACAGCTGGTTGCATTACTAAAACGTAAATCAGAAGGTTACAGAGCTAAAAAATCCAAAATTTTTACTAAACAAGTTGTCACAAAGTTTTTAACGGAAGCATCAGATGAAACATATTTATTTAAAAAAGTTGCTATGATAATTGGACTAAGTGGAGCATGCAGAAGAGAGGAACTGATGCTTGTTGAAAATGTGATAGATGAAGGATCCGTTTTTAGAATTACTTTACCGAATAAAAAAACAAAGATAAAGCGAGAATTTTTTGTAACATCGGGGAATATCCCAGGATTGAATATGGTAGAACTTGTCAGAAAATATGTGAAAATACGACCTTGCAACACAAACCATCGACGTTTTTTTGTCACTTATAAAAATAAGAAATGCACGAAACAACCCGTTGGGATTCACACCTTTGGTAAAATGCCAAAAGTTATTGCCACTTTTTTGAATTTACCTGACCCTGAAGAATATACCGGACATTGCTTTCGGCGATCGTCTGCATCATTTTTGGCCGATTCTGGAGCTGATCTGAGTACCGTGAAACGCCATGGCCGATGAAAAAGCAAAACTGTTGCTGAAGGTTACATCGAAAATTCAAAAGAGCAAAAGAAAAAAATATCAGAAGCAATTTTTGGTGCCAACAACCAAACAGGATTACAAAAAAGCAGCAACTACTGTTGTAAAAACTCTAGAATCCATTGGAATTAACATTGCAAATTGTAGTAATTGCTCTTTTACCATTTATAAGTGCGAATTTACACGATCCAATAATGTCAATTTTGTGACCTTGAATTTTATTGATAGGTGTAAACAGAAAATTGTTGACAATTTGAACTTGACCAATAAATTGATGACTTTAGAATCGGTTCTAATTTTTAATCAATTTTTAGTGACAATTTGCAGTAACTTTCGGCTATGAATTGGATGCCTGCTAGAACAGAGATTTTCGGGTTATATGTTATTATTTACGCGATTTCATATATCATACCCTAACCGCGAGAAAAATTATTGTGCGAAAAAAAAACATAATTTACGTTGCATTACATTCGCAGAAATGTGCATTGCTGAATATACATGACAGAGATGTAGAAAGATGGTGGATTAGAACTTGGATTGAGAAAAGAGGAAAAGGAAACTTGACATTAGTTCACGAAAAAATCCTGAGTGCAGATCCTAATCAATTCAAACGATATTTAAGAATAGATCAGAGTCAATTCAATAAGCTATCAAATAATATTCGGAACTTTTCCTATAGTTGAACCATTTCTTGTCAGTATGTTGGTATTCCTGAGTAAAAACTGTTGCCAAAATTGACCAATAAATTGTCAGGTGTAAATATAACCCATCCCATATTGGTCAATTTTATTGTTCAATTTTATTGGATCGGGTAAATTCGCACTAATAAATAGTTTTGTACATAGTTATGCATTTTGAATAAACTTTTTTTATCTCACCATCACATGTTTTTCATTATGGTACTTAGTACCATAATGAGTAATGAGCTTCCTTATGTCATCAAAATTGAGTGACATAACGTTGTCATTATGACATGCCATCAGATAAAATACCTTATGTTAATTCCATTTTATGCTATATTCCGTATAAATAAAGTACTATACTTATAAATCAAATAAATAGGACAAAAATGAATCATGCAAAAAAAGTGCAAATTCTGTAATAAACGTGAATTACAGAAGGACACAATTTATGAATGCAAATATCGTCCGCGCATTTATTAAATGTTGTCCTCATCACTCTGTGCTTATTGAAAAACATATTTCTATTCATCTCGAATTTGTGATATTTATTCGTTCTAGTAGACATTGTTTCATGTGGTAACATTAACCACAAAAATGTGAATTGGAAGTGAAACAAACTAAAAAGTGCTAGGCAATTTACTATATTCCAAATGTGTGTTCAAAAAGAATAAATTACCAATATAATTGGTTTTCTGCTCAAAATGTCAAATAGTTAACTTTGAATATTTAGGGCATGTGATGTAATTCAAAAAGAACAAACCGATATTTTTGACTTCACTTTATTTGCATTGGATCTTATGATGGAGTCTAATCAATATTGATAGTTAATAAATATGTTGAGAACGCTCTAGTGCATCTGAGTGGCATATAAGTGAACATTATTGAATCAGGTGTCAATGTGTGAAAGTACCAGGTATAATTCTTAATGAGAAGCTAATGTAACGAACCTAGGCCGGACCTGTCGCCTCACGTGTTGCCATCGACAGCGATGAGATCATCCCCGGAGATATTCGAGAACCATCCAGTGCGCTCTGCCGCGGAAGACAACGGTCAATATTGGAAACAATTGGAACACGCCGGTCGCCAACTGAAAGAATTCGAAACATCGAGAATGCTGTATCGGAGATAAATAGGCAACCCTCAAGTCTCAGAGGACAGTCTGAACGAGCCCATACGATCGAGCTATTCAGTGGCGTAGTAATATAAATTAAGTTGTAGATTAAGTGTTAAATAAATTAGTTAAACCAAGTTAAGTTTATTTACGTTACAATTGGTGTCGGAAGTGAGATTTTGAAAATAAATAAGTGATCGTGGAGTGGATAGTCAGAAAAATAAATTGATAGACCTTTCTGTACGCCCAAAATAGACAGTGGCCCGGTTTTCGCGAAGTGGACAATTGTGCGTGGGGATATAAACTGATACGCTGTTCGCGTGAAACAGAAAATAGACAGTGGCCCGGTTTTCGCGAAGTGGACAATTGTGCGTGGGAATATAAACTGATACACTCTTCGCGTGAAACAGACAATAGACTGGTGGCCCGTGGAAAGAATTCGCGAAGTAATTTTAACAAACTGATAACTTTCGTGTAAAACAGACTGATACCTCGTCAAAAGACAAAATGTGTTCAAGAAAAGTGCGCCTTGCGGATTTGAAGTTAGCGGTATTGAAACAGGATTTGGAGGAAAAGGGAACTGGAAACAACAGGTAAAAAGCAAGTGACTCCAGGAAAGACTTGCAGAAGGACTTATACAAGAAGGTGAGGACCCCGAAACATTTTTATTCGAAGTTCCCGGAGGTGATTTAAGTTTGGTAATGAATAAACTCAGAGGAAACTACTAAATCCGTGAAAGAAGAACTGCAACAAAATTCTAGAAATCTGGAAGAGAAACTTCAGGAAAATTCTATAAATCTGGAAGAGAATCTTCTAGAAAATTCAAGAAAGCCTGGAAGAAAATGCTAGAAATCTGGAAGAGAAGCTTCTAGAAAATTCAAGAAGCCTGGAAGAAAATGCTAGAAATCTGGAAGAGAAGCTTGAAGAAAATTCTAGAAATCTGGAAGAGAAGCTTCAAGAAAATTCTAGAAATCTGGAAGAGAAGCTTCTAGAAAATTCAAGAACCTGGAAGAGAAGTTCCTGGAAAACACAGAAGGCCTAAAAAAGAATTGTGTGGTGTGGCTAATTTCCTAGAAGAAAGAATGGGAACCGTTGAGACAGAGATAGATAAAATTAGGGAGCAAATGAACACGGAGGTAGATAAAATCAAAGATGGGGTCGAGGCAGAGATGGACAAGATGAAGGAAATAATCAGCGATGAAATCAAAGACGGAATCGAGGCAGAAATGGACAAAATAAAGGAAACGATCAGTAAGCTGGAAAAACAAATTAATAGTGCGTCCTCCACAGAGATGGTTAACGAAAATGCAATGCTGGACTTGAGTGTGAACGTGGATAAAGTTCAAGAGGGTATAAAAGATGTCAAGGTCATTTCAGAAATAGGGAAGCTTTCCATGAAGCCGCCTCAGTTCGACGGAAAAACTCCATGGACAAATTACCGCCGGCAGTTTGAAGCAGCGGCCAAAGCAAACGGATGGAATGCAGGGGAAAGAGCTGTAGCACTGACACTTGCATTACGTGGAGAAGCGACAAATATTCTACAAACTCTCACCGCCCAAGAACAGGAGGACTATGATCAGCTGATTAAACATCTAGAATTACGATATGGCCACGCCCATTTGGAACAAAAATGAAAAATCGCTGCCAAAAATCGGGCGAATCCTTACAAGAATTCGAAACTGACATTGCACGCTTGGTTCGTCTCGCATATCCAGCCATACCGGAAAATGTAATGGAGCGATTAGCGGTTCAGGCATTCTTGGATGGACTCCGTGACCAAGAAACCAGACAAGCGTTGACATTAGCTCGTCCAACACATCTCATAGACGCACTGGCACGAGCTTTGGAATTCGAAGCAGCAAAACAATGCTGCAAAACCCAAAGTAAAGTTCAAACGATTGAGGAAGACTCACCGGAGCCTGCTAACTTGGAAGCTGCCATAAGAAAAGTGATGAAGGAAGTGTTGCCTGAGAAAAGACAGATAAGATGCCGGAATTGTGGCAAAATTGGACATGTGCGTAGCAAATGTCCAACATTCATCGACTCCGATGCAGGAAAACTAAAAAAGGTCGACGAGAAGGGGCAATCGTCGGCATGTGTCCGGCAAGCCTCGGTTAACAACGCATATGTCGCTATCCTTCAACGACAGAACAAAGGTGTCTTCGTAGACGGTCTCATCAATACCGAGCCTTGCACCATGCTGCTAGATACAGGTGCGACTAGGACAATTCTCGGGCCTTCCTTTGCCAGAACACCGGAACGGATTGAACCGACAACTTGGAAGCTACGCACAGCAACAGAGCCAGCTACTGTATATGGCGAGCTACCGGGTTGAAATAATTTTGGGCAGCACTAAAGTGAAACATCAGGCACTTAGCGGACATCGAAGACGATGCAATCATCGGAATGGACATCATGAATTCCAGAGGGTTTTGAATTGGATTTCAAAGACGGCGTCCTACGTGTCAACGGAAGAGCTGGTGCTTCATGGGAGAAGTGAGGGTTGATCCGTGTTTGTTGGCTGAAGATGTAAGCGTACCTGAGAGGGCTGAAACCATTCTGGAGGCTCGCCTGGACGGGAGTACGAGCAGTGGAAACGTGGTGATGTTCGAGCCCAAACTTCATGATGAGAAAATTGGACGAGGATTGCACTAGGGAAGACCTTGTTGCGTGCTGACAAATTTGTGCCCGTAAGGGTCGAATGTCAGTATTTTCCAGTGACCTTGAAGAAAGGAACAATATTGGGGCACTGCTCGCCAGTTTCCTCAGTGATCCGGAGTGTACGAGGTACGATTAGCCAACCCAACAACTTGCCCACAGAACTAGAAAAATTAGTTGCCATCTCTTCCAAAAGATATAAAACCAGCTCAACAGCCCAAACTAAGAGATTTAGTTAAGAAGTACCAAGACATCTTCGATACCGGACAAGGAAAAGGGAGGTCGAACTAATGTGGTCCAGCACAAGATTGATACTGGGGTGCCCGACCGATCCGGCAATCAGCAGAAGACTTCCTCTTGCCAAGAAGGAAGAGGCTGACAAAATAGTCAGCGATATGGGAAAAGAAGGAGTTATCGAACCATCTGACAGTCCCTGGTCCTCTCCAGTCGTACTGGTGAAGAAAAAGGATGGATCGACACGCTTTTGTGTAGACTATCGCCAACTTAATAATGTCACGAAGAAGGACAGTTACCCTCTCCCGAGAATAGATGACACCCTAGACACGTTGGCTGGTTCCACGATTTTCTCGACCCTTGATCTGAAGAGTGGATACTGGCAAGTAGAACTGGCTCAGGAAGATCGAGAAAAGACTGCTTTACCATCGGCTCAGGATTGTGGCAGTTCTCCGTTATGCCATTCGGGCTCTGTAATGCTCCCGCCACATTCGATAGATTGTTGGAAACAGTACTGAAGGGACTCTCATGGAACACGTGTCTAGTTTATCTCGACGACATAATTGTGGTCGGCAGATCGTTTGAGGACCACGTGAAAAACTTGGAGGAAGTATTCCTGCGACTGAGGAACTCCAGTTGAAACTGAGCCCTAAGAATGCCATCTGTTCCAAAAGAAGTACGATACCTCGGCCACGTTGTCTCTGGGGAAGGAGTAGCAGTGGACGACCAGAAGATCAAAGCTGTTAAGGATTGGCCCATCCCAAAAGACATTCACCAACTTCGAAGTTTCCTTGGTTTATGCACATACTATCGCCGATATGTGCTGGGATTCGCCAACATCGCTAAACCACTGACCAAGCTCACGGAAGGCCAAACAAAGTTCCAGTGGTCCGAAGAATGTCAAGATTCATTCAGGAAGCTGAAAGGAGCTTTGATCAACGCACCTATACTGAGCTATCCCCTACCCAAAGGGAAATTCATTTTGGATACGGACGCCAGCAACGTGGGACTTGGAGCTGTCCTATCTCAGATCCAGGAGAAGGTCATTGGTTATTTCAGCAAGACGCTTAGCAAACCAGAGCGCAATTACTGTGTCACCAGGCGAGAGCTGTTAGCTGTTGTAAAGGGAGTGGAGCACTTCTACAAGTACGTGTATGGAAGAAGATTCCTGTTGAGAACTGACCATGCAGCTCTCAAATGGCTCTTACAGTTCAAAAATCCTGAGGGTCAAGTAGCACGTTGGATCGAGAGACTCCAAGAATTCGATTTCGAGATCGAACATCGAGCCGGAACTAGCCATAAGAATGCAGATGCCTTGTCGCGAAGACCATGTCCAGATGATTGCTCACAGGAGAAGAAGAAACAGAAACTGCCTAATGTGACGATGACAGCAAGATCCAGAAAGACCAAGAGAAAGACCCGACTTGGCTTAGTTGTCAGCTGGAAGAAGGGCAATCGAAGACCATCATGGCAGGAAGTCGCAGGTTACTCGCCGGCTGTTAAGTCCTATTGGGCACAATGGAACTCTCTTATTCTGGACAATGGGATCCTGAAACGTGTGTTGGAGGCCGATATTGGTGGGAAGACAGACGCAAATAATTGTTCCCAGGAACAGAAGAGAGGAAGTGCTGCGGGAAATCCATGATGGGGTCGCCGGAGGACATCTGGGAGTGACGAAGACCCTGCAGAAAGTGAGGCAACGGTTTTACTGGGCCAATTGTCAAGCTGACGTCAGGACTGGTGCAGAAAGTGCGCTGTATGCGCTGCTAGCAATGGACCTCGAATACGACCAAGGCCCCGATGCGTCAGTACAACGTAGGCAGCCCGTTCGAGAGAATCGCCATTGACATCGCCGGCCCGTTTCCCGTATCCGACCACGGGAACAAATACATCCTTGTGGCAATGGACTACTTCAGTAAGTGGGCGGAAGCCTATGCCCTGCCCAACCAGGAAGCCATCACCGTCGCCGACGTCTTGGTGAAAGAATGGATATGTCGATTCGGTATTCCAATGGAGCTGCACTCGGATCAAGGCAGAAATTTCGAATCCAACCTTTTCCAAGAAATATGTCTACTGCTGAACATCCGCAGACAAGAACCACGGCCCTACATCCGCAGTCCGATGGAATGGTGGAACGGATGAACAGGACGATCAACCGCCACTTGTCCAAGGTTGTCTCTGACCATCAAAGAGACTGGGACCAGTATCTTCATTTGTTCCTGATGGCCTATCGATCCGCAGCACACGAGTCAACCGGTCAAACTCCTGCTAGTATTATAATGGGCCGAGAACTGCGACTGCCTTGTGACCTGAAGTTTGGGATACCGCCAGGACAAGACACTGCGGGAGAGGACTACGTCAGCAAACTTCGGCAGAGAATGGACGACATCCACGAACGAGTCCGGTTGAACATCCAGAGTGCCAGCGATAAAATGAAGAAGACCTATGACATCAAGGCCGACGCTGGAGGATTTAAGGTTGATGATCTGGTTTGGCTGTACAACCCCAAACGTCGTCGTGGACTATCACCAAAGTTGCGGAACTCGTGGGAAGGCCGTATAAAATCGTAAAAGGATAAACGACCTTGTGTACCGAATCCATAAGCCACCCCGAGGGAAACCAAGGGTCGTCCATTTCAACAGGTTGGCCCCTTACGCTGGAAACCATGACCAAGTTCGCACCCTCAAGCCACCGGAGGATGATATGACGTTCGAGAAGTTTATGTCCTTGTATTCAAACGGGCAGAAAGTTCTACATGGGGTTACTAGAGAGGAGTCACGAGAACTTTTCGAGGTGCCTGCTGACTACGCACTAGCGCACTGTGTGGCAGAAGATCTTCAAATGTCCAGGGGCATCGCCGTAGTGTTCTCCAAGAAATTTGGTCAACTCCAAACACTGCGGGAGCAGAATCCAGAAGTTGGTGGGGTGCTACAGTTGAAGAAAGGCCAGAGAAACATCTACTACCTAGTTACCAAGAGGCATTCCCAAGATAAACCGTCCTATGAAGATGTCTGGAAGAGTCTCACCAAACTAAGAGATACTATGGTGGACCAGAATCTGGTGGATCTAGCAATTCCAAAATTGTCCTGTGGTATTGATGGGTTGGACTGGAGAGTCATAAGAAGTATGCTGGAGGCGATATTCAGATCCAGCGGCGTCAAGATTTTGGTTTGCTGTAACCCTCTTCCACGACCGATCATGAAGACCGTGGAGTGTTACTTCCATCGAACTTCACGGTGCAGATATGGGGAGTCATGCAGATATCGTCACACTCCAAGGATGAAATTTCGGGACGAAATGTCTTTAAGAAGGGGGCAATGTAACGAACCTAGGCCGGACCTGTCGCCTCACGTGTTGCCATCGACAGCGATGAGATCATCCCCGGAGATATTCGAGAACCATCCAGTGCGCTCTGCCGCGGAAGACAACGGTCAATATTGGAAACAATTGGAACACGCCGGTCGCCAACTGAAAGAATTCGAAACATCGAGAATGCTGTATCGGAGATAAATAGGCAACCCTCAAGTCTCAGAGGACAGTCTGAACGAGCCCATACGATCGAGCTATTCAGTGGCGTAGTAATATAAATTAAGTTGTAGATTAAGTGTTAAATAAATTAGTTAAACCAAGTTAAGTTTATTTACGTTACACTAAGCTGGACATATCACGCTGACAGGCTAGGAAAAAAACTATCCAGTTCAATTTTCATGTTACGTCAACTGCAACCTATCAGCAGCACTTCCATGCTGAAAACAGTTTACTTCGCATTGTTTCATTCCCAAATGAGCTATGGTGTTATTCTTTGGGGTAACTCAAGTGCAGCCACCAACATTTTTAAACTACAAAAAAAAAGCCATAAGAATCATAGCTAAGGTAGGATATAGAGAGCACTGCCGGCCATGGTTTACCAAATTAGGTATTATGCTGCTGCCCACTCTATTAATATATAATGTACTTCAAGAAATACACAAACATATTGATTATACTACCACTCGGGGTGAAATTCATCATTACAATGCAAGATGAAATCCAACTTTCATTAGAAACCCTGCCTACCGACTGAAATATCAAAAAATAACTTCATCAACTATAATATATATATAACATTTTACCTAATGAAAAAAAAAACTTAGTTTCAACACCTTCAAAAAATAAGGGGGGGAGAAGGGGGGGTATCGTTAAAATCGATAGGGTCAACTAGGAGGAGTTTTTTTCGCATTCAGACCCTCTAATGGTCCCCCTTCCTTCTTTAAAAAGTCCCCTGGCACAATCCGCATTTCTCTACGACCCCCCTTTTAGGCTGTGCGCTTCCCCGTGGACTATTTTGAATAACGAGAGTACGTGATGGTGAAACTTGTTAAAATTTTATAGAGGTGTTGTTCACATGTTGAACAATATGTATGCCAAATTTTAATTATATCCTAATTTCCTATCAAAGCCTCCGATAAGTTCGAAGATAAGTCAAATCAGTCCAGTAATTTCAAAATGGCGGCTTTTGAAAGATTAAAAAATCTCAATCTTTCATTTTTATACCTATATTGGCAAACTATATGTCTTTTGATAGAGCTTTATGAGCTCTACAACATTCGATCTTTTTAATATTTTTAACCGACGAAACCAAAAAGGAGGAGGTTCTCTAGTCAACGCGTATATTTATTTTATTTTTTATGTATGATCACGCATAACTTTTTACTGAGACGTCCGATTCCGAGAATTATTTTTTCAGTGGATAGGGTGTACTTCGAAGTTGGTCCCATTTGAATTTAAAAGATGAAATTCACCCCTAAGGGTAGCAAAATGAAGGATATTGATCACTCACCCTCTGAATTCTGGTCCGTTAACAGATTCTATCAGCTATAACTTTGTACTGGGATCTTCGATTTGGATGATTCTTCTTTTATCAGATAGGGTATACCTCATAGTTGATGATATTTGGATTTCGAATGGAATTATCCATCCTTACGGGTAGAAAAATAGGGGATAATTGATTTTTCACTTGTGAACATTGGTAGCATATGTAGTTAACAATGACAGATCGCTAATTTCATTATTTTTGTTCTTCTACACCCGTCACAATCATTATATTCTATGAGAGGATGGAATGATATACAAAGTAATGAAATAAACTAACCAGAACAACAAAAATAATTTATATTACAACAAATAGTAAAAGTAGATAATCTTATTATTTAACTGGTAATAGTTGAAGTAAGGTGGGTAAGTATTTTGGAAGTAATCAAAAAACAAGCAGTTAGTAATTAGTAGATTTCAGCCACAAAAAATTTAAAAATAAAAACTTTTTAACAAAAAATTAAACCGACGAAATACGGAACTGAAAAGTAAAAAATAAAATAAACCTTCTTAGTCTCAATAAGTAAGCTCCTAAAAATTATCAGAATGTCACCACCCAACTCGATGCCATCATTTTACGCCTTACCTAATTAATTTGCTTGTTTGTTTGGCGCCGACTCAAAATTAGTTACTTACATTAGTTTAGGAGCTTAGTTATTGAGACTAAGAAGGTTTATTTTATTTTATACTTTTCAGTTCCGTATTTCGTCGGTTTAATTGTTTGTTAAAAAGTGTTTATTCTCTAAGATGTACACGCACATCAAAAAATCAAAAATCGATGTGAATTACCATTCATGAGAATTAATAATTTTTGTGCACCCTGTATGCGCCTTTCATTTGAAATTTATTTGCTCGTTCAATCTTATACTAGGTATTTGAGTTTTCCTTCCGCCGTCAAACAGAACATCATTGTATTTTGATATTTCAAAGTTAAATATTAGATGTGATTTTTCTAAGTGATATTAGGATTGAAACCCAAGTAGGTACTGTCTTTATCCTTGTGTGCTGGTTATACCTCCTTCTTTTGATTTGAGTCAGATTACATAGAAATATTAGGAAGATTTGGATTCTTCACTAACTTTTGATTGAAAAGTTTAAAGTTTATACAAAAGTAGAATTTCTGTTTTTTTTATTTGAGCAAGATTACATAAATATATTGAAAGCTTTCAGAGAGATTTGAACTCTACTCCAATTGTTATATGGTTGAGTTTGAGGTTTATAGAAAAATAGAAATGTCGTTTATATTTTCCAGTGAATACATGTGAATACATGGCTTTTTCAGAATAAATAATTAAATTCTGAAATCTACCTTTCCGACTGGCTGCGCCATCGGGTTTTTATACATATATAATGAACAGTGCTACAAATTGGAGACGATATCCTATTGCATCCTATTACCATTGACTAAAAAGTTTTTTTTTTTTGAATAAATTCCTTTCCATTATCTGGAAAATTGAAAATAAATTATTATTGAATGAATATTGAAATATAAATGCCCACTCACAAAAATAATAGAAGTAAAATATACTGGATATCTTGGGAGTTGTTCAGAAAATAATGAATATTTCAAAACCAATTTTTTTCACATATTAGATATTAACATAATCTTTGTTAATCAATATACCTTTATTTCCCATGGAACACACATATATTTAACAAGTCATGTTCAAATGCCTTAATAATCCTTTATGGCAACCTCTTGCTCGTCCATCCCCTTCTTGTCCATCTCATCTTCCTTGTCAGTCTCCTTCTTCTCATCAGTCTTCTTGTCAGTCTCTCTGTCCGTCTCCTTCTTGTCGCCGGATTCCTTGTCCGCCTCCTTATCTTTTATTGAAATGTACATAATCAGATCAACAACTCTGCAGGAATAACCGTACTCATTATCATACCATGATATTAATTTGACGAAATTATCGTTGAGGGCAATCCCAGATTTTGCATCAAAAACAGATGAATGTGGATCACCGATGAAATCTGTGGAAACTACTTCTTCCTCAGTGTAAGCTAGTATGCCTTTCATATCCCCATGAGAGTGTTCCTTGATTTTGGATTTGATCTCATCGTAAGTTGCTGCTTTTCCAAGGCGTACAGTCAAATCAACCACAGATACATTAGTGACAGGGACACGAAAAGCCATTCCAGTTAGTTTTCCTATAAAATTGTTAAATGAAATAGAAATATTATGCTTCATATGCAGGAAATCCTATAGGTCAAAAATATAAATAATAACATATTTTCAATAACCAATGATCATATTCAAAAAGAGTTGGGGTTTTTAGTCCAGTTTATTACAAACCATGCATAAATATGCCGAGATGTATCAAATGAAAGCTGACATGATGTCAACTCAATTATATTCATAAAAGTGGTCAAGTGTAAGCCTTGCACAATGAGTGTTCCGAAACAGTTCAAAAAATGGCAATATATATATCCGAATATTTCAATTTTATTAAGATTTGTTTTTAATTTTGCTGAGTGAGGTTGTGAGGCCTCCTATGTCCGACTAGTCATGGAAAAAGCATTGTCTAACTAAGAAAAATATGTTGGGAAAGCATTCATAATCAATTTCCAATGTTATGCAATGCCATTTATATTTCTAATGCACTGATTACAAAACAAGTATTATTTCAAATGTATGAGTTCTAGATTAGCTCCCAATTTTCAAAGATATGCTGAAACATAATAATGTTGCCTATATTTTTTTATGTTGAATATCATGCAATACTTGCAACAATTTCTTAAGTATTTTCTATTGACACTTGAAGAGATGGAAGGTAGAATAAACAATTTTTTGAGGTCGAGTTTTTGAATTAATAACCCTTGTTGTTGTTTTAACTTGTCGTCCCATTTGGAGATTAGTTCATTATGTATGTGGTTAAGAATGATAAGTACATTGGGACTTTGAGATCTATTGTGTCCCAATAGTTCTTCATTAAATTAGCCTCAATTCAAGCTGCCCCCCACTTCACCAAGACAATAAACTGTATGAAGTTGTCTTTATAGTATTCCTTCAATGTTGACATGAGATATTCCCAACAATTTTTTCGATGGATACCTCAGGAGATAGGGAAGTTGGTTAACCAAGTAAGCTTTCATTCAATTTGATGTAACCATACAAAATAAAAAACAAAATCTGATTTTTGTTTCTGGCATACTTAGGGCCATAAAAGTATAACTGACCAAATTTCACTTTCTAGGTTGAATGGTGTAGAATTTAGAAGACTGTCAAATATCAGATAACCTTTTTGATATAAAAAACTAAGAAATAAGAAAAGAAAAAAATTTCATGTCTTTTCCTCCTTATTGAAACATTTATGAAAGAAAAATAAGGAAATAATAATAAAATAAGGAAATAAAAATAATAACCTTTTTGTGTGTTAACTGCGGGTACCAGTCGAATACGCGATTTTTAATGTTTTTTGTGTTGCCTATAGATGGGAGTTTGTTTCTGGCCGAGACGTTTACAAAATGTTTCAAAACTCTTGTGCTTCACTGCGGGAGCTGTATGGATTAGCATTTTGTTCCTCAGGCTCGAACTCCGAGGCATTGTTTCTCGAATTTATGTATTGTTCTATCAGATCGGTTTGCTGCAACAGTAACGTTTCGATGCGACCTGAGCCTGTAAGTATTTTGGTTTTCAGGGAAATAAATTAGTTTATCTTGAATTTATTATTTTTGTTATTCCATATTTTTATATAATAAAAATAAGTGCCCAGTTGAATTAGTGAAGAATCAAATACAGGTTAGATAATTTCCACCTAACATCGAAAAACATGGCTCGTGAAAATAAATATTTAAATGAACAGAAACTTTAAGAACATTCAATGAAAAGTGTAAATGAGGATGAATTTGAGCTAAGTGAATCTAATAAATTTTTGTATATTCTTGAGTGTATATTTCCTTCGGAAAGAGTGAATTCCAAGTATTTCATTGTAGTGAATTTGGCTTATTTTTCTCATACTTGTATTAGTTATCAAATTGAAATATATTCTTGAGTGTATATTTCACTTGGAAATTGAGTAAGTTATTTCTAAGAAATGTTTATTGATTGCAACCTTCACTTATTGAATAGACAAAAGGTTGTTTCTATCCCTAAAAATTTCTTGGAATTTAGTTTAATTATTTCCAAATTGAGTATAGTTAGTAATTTTCCACTTATTCATGGCATAAATAGCACCCAGTCAAGATTATAGTAGCCCCCAGATAATTGTAAGTATGGCTGTGGATAAATATATTATTTCACTGCGGGAACCTTATAAGTACACATAACCTAAATGCGGGAACCGTGTTGATCAGCCCCAGCTCCCAACAGCCGTATTTGAGACGAAGTTGCATAAACAGCTATCCGCAGTGAAAAGGTTAAGAGTCTATCATGATGTCAACATTGAAGGAAAACATGAGCATTTTGACTTTGAACAGAGATGGCAAAGTGTGTATGCTCTCTCAACAAGTTCAAAATAAAAGTGAAAAAAATGTTTGATAAAAACCATCCCTGGTATTAATTAAAAAAAAAACTTTTTAGTACACCAATGTGATATTATATATTTCTCACTATTCTCTGTATTTTATAGTTTTTTTCAACTAAAATCAAACTGAAGAGCTTCCTTAAAATTCAGAAAATAGTAATATCTTGAATATATCTAAATCTGTTGTGTACTTTTCACTGGTACAAGATTCTCATTGAATATTATTATTAATGAAAAAAAAAACATTATGACTTGAAAAATAAAAACTGGCTAAATGTACGTCAACTCATCTTAAATATTGAATTGTCAACTTTTGATCAATTTATACATAAAATGTTTTTACAAAATAGATTTTTTTAAAGATAATCAATAATTCATGGCAGTATACCGAAATAAAATTAGATAGAGAGGTGGTGAGCCAAATTTTCAATTACAAACTAATCACGAATCGGAGGACTGTATTCGTCATGTACTATTGCAATAAAATTTAATTTCTAAGAAAAATAAATATCAACAGTTCATTAAAAAAAATATTTTCCTTCTCATATGTAGATTTCTTCTTTCATTATTAATATTTCAAGTAATTCTAAAAAACAATTGATTTTTCTATTTTGATGTAGTTAGATTTAGTTCATATTTTTTTGAGTGGATATTCCACTTGATCTCTTATTAATATTTTTAATACAACAATGCTGTTAAGGATCCTGACACAAACTAATTTCTTGTACTGAATAAAGTTATATACAGGGTGACCCAGGGGTGCATGCTAACTTCATTACTTTTTTCTATCCAAGATATCAACTTGATTTTTTTTAAAGGGGCAATGAGGCACATTCTAAAAATATCTCTATTTAAATACAGGATGTCCCAAAATAAGATACACAATTAAATTATGTTTTTCTTAAATGGCAACCCCCCATTTTTGGATTCGCCCCGGTTTCTTAGACTTATCTGCAATGATTTTTGACCTGTCAATTTATGTGTCAAAATAGTGTCGTGTATAGTCCCACAGAAACATTCTTATCTTCAGAACCATTCAAGATAACTTGACCAAATTTTTACCAGTTGATTCCTTAGGCTTCAGTACATCTTTTGAGAAGCAGGCGAACTGGGAGTCGATGTTCCATCGCCTACTACGATTATTTTTAATGTGAAATTACAAATTGCAATAACCTGACAAACTTTTCAAAGCAAAACTCTATATTTTATTGCATCATTGCAAGACACTTTTCAAGAGCTTTTTGCCGAAATAGGGTTTGATGGGTCTACTTTTTGAATTGTGATTTATTTCCTTTTAATATATATATATTTGATTAATCAAAAATATAATTTTATACACCAAAGTGTTTTTTATTTATGAAAATAACTATATTTCCACATGAACGATAAAAACAAAAATGAACAAAACTGACGAAACAATATTATTATTTCAACACTCCTCCATAATTATTATTGTTCGGGATTCAGAAGTCCAAGTCGTCTGTAATGTTGACAAGATTTTCCATGAGGATGTCTTATCTTTGACATATTCAAGATGACTGTATTATGAGCGACTTGCATTTTCGTTCTTTGGCTTTTAGCTTATTTTTCTTCTAAAAGAACTTCTATCCTATATTTCCAGTTGTCATAGTTCAATCCGTCGAACAGAGTGGTATTCTATACTCGTTATCTGGGCCCATAACCTTTTGAATTGTGATTTATATCTTTTTAATATATATATATATTTATATATATATATATATATATATATATATACAGTAAAAACCGAATACAATGACATCGTTTATAACGACAGATCGGTTATAAAATAATGGAAGGTCCCGGCCGAATCTATATAAACTAATAAGTACACATACCGCCTATAATGACATCGGATACAGCGACATATCGCTTAAAACGACGAAACTTTATCGATATTCATCGGCTATAACGACAAACCGTTTACCTATTCCAGCAAAACAAAACATTACGAACAATTTTCACCTTTATACTAATAATATGAAGGAATATTTTGCTATAGAACCTCTTTCCCGCTCTTTGCCATTTGACCTTGCATGTTTTACGACTTATTCAATGCGATAGTTGACCGCGTGAATTACAGGTTGATTTTAAAACTTTTGGTTTAGATCGTGTGTTTACGCGTTACTATGTCGCAAAAAAGAAATAGGAAAGTGTTTAATATTGAAGACAAATCACATTATATGGAGATTAGAAAATGGCGAGTCAAATAGTGAAATTGCAAAGGAATGTGGAGTCCCACACTCTACGATATCAACGATTTAGAAGGATAGAGATAAAATAAAGGCTCTTTTCGAGAACAACTCTTTGAAAATTAAACTATCGATGACATTTGAACATAAAGTTATTTGAAAACAAGTTCATATGCATAACCTATCCCCATACTATAAACAGACATAATATATACATACATACTTGTGTATATTGCTTATAACAACTATCGGACATAACGTCCGAAGTATACGGTCCCTTCAATGTCGTTATATCCGGTTTTTACTGTACTTTCTTTAGTTTCTTGACCACATATATATTTTCTTCAATTTCTCGGAATAAAGGTCTGATTCATTTAATTCGTATAATTTCTTTTAATGGCGTTTCGACATAGTATATATATATAAATATATATTTGACATTAATCAATAATATAATTTTATACACCCAAGTGTTTTTATTTATGAAAATATCTACATTTCCATGTAAATGATAAAAACAAAAATGAACAAAACTGATGAAACAATATTATTATTTCAACACTACTTTGTAAAATTTGCGAAATTTGTTGCAAAATAAAAAATGATTTTTTCGAAAAATAAAAAAGGAATCTAGTAGGCCGCTGTCGTAAAATTTGACACATCCATACAATTCTGAAAAGAAAGTTTCAACAAAATGAAATTGTAATAGAAACAGGAATACATCCCAAAGGAAACAATTCAAGTAATCTTTAATAGAACAGGATGATTAACAGGAAACAATGTAAAAATTTTGAGGAAAGACCACCATCATATTCCACATAAGCTGCGTCTTCTAGTAAATGAGCGTCAAACTCTAACAAGCATTTCTCCATCAGTTGAACGGAAGGAAGGCTTCGGATGACACTTAAAAATATAAGGTGCCCGTCTTCTTAACTCACACAAGTCTCTGACTTTCGAGGGTTGCTTTGCAACTAAGTTGGCAGTTAAGAACAATTTTTTAAAACAATCCTGTTTTTTATATCATCTGCACTTGTTGGACAATCTCTGAAATCCCTTTCCTTCATTTACCCCCAAAGAGAGAAATATATAGAAGGTGAGGAGTAAGTTTTTTTTATGCACTGCTGCACCATCGTTTTGCAACCACATGGTCCTTCTGGTGTTCAAATCCACTTCGTCTAACATTCTGGGAAGATGTTCGCGAAGAAAATGTAAATACTTTTCAGCATTCAGCACATTGTTGAAAAAGTAGGGTGCAATAATGCGATTTTCAATCATTCCAATATTATGTCTGTTGACCAACTCATTCTCAAACTTCACTTCATCAGAAAACATAATTTTGTTTAAAGTATTATAATCCTCGTCAATCATGTTATTCATCTGAATAGAAAAGCAACTCTATTTGCAAAATCATTACCATACAATTCCTGATGTAGGTTCAGATGATAAGGGTGGAATTTATGTTTCAATATTATTCTGTTCACACTACTTTGTGGAATATCCGTTTCCGCTACTATTTCCCTAGTGCTTAAGTGAGGATTTTCCAGTAGCATCAATAAAACTTGCATGATTTTCCTCCATTGATTCCTTTTTGGTATAAGACACACTACCAGTGAGTTCAAACCGATCTCTTAACTTTTGGAATGAAGTTCTTGCTTCTGGATATTTTTGATGGTAGATTTTGCTTGCTAATAAAAGATTACTGTCAGCTTTGCCAATAGAGCAAACCATATTCACTAATTCTTCTCGATTCCTTTATTTTGCAACAAATCTCATAAACTTTACAAAGTAGACCCCACAAACCCTATATCAACAAAAAGATATTGAAAAATGCCATACAATGATGCAATAAAATGTAGGGTGTTGTATTGGAAAAAGTCGAGTTTTGTTATTTGTGATTTGTCATTTTCAAAAAATCCTAGTAGGCAATGGAACATCAAAACATCTGCTAGAGCCTAAGGAATCGACTGGAAAAAAGTTGGACAAGTTATCGTGAAAGGTTCTGAAGTTATGAATTTTTCTGTGGGACTATGCACGAAGCTATTTTGACACAAATTGACATAAGTAAAAAATTATTGCGGATAAGTCTAAGAGCGTTATATCAACAATTTAGTGGTAAATGCAAAAATGGGGGGTTGCCATTTAAAAAACAGAACTCAGTTGTGTATCTTATTTTGCGACATCCTGTATATGAATAGATATATTATTAAAATATTATTGTCGGACCTATCCTAGAAAAAAAAGTTAGAGAGCTTGCACGCACCCCTGTATATGTATATATATATATATATATATATATATACAGTGAGTCTGCTTAAGTTGACTACATATGGGAAACTTTTTTATCAAAGTTATTCTTCATAAAAAGTTCTGCATGGTCTAAAAGCCAAGATGCAACCATCAGATATCAAATTCTATCAATCTTATACGTGGTATGTCAAAAAATATGATGCATTTAAATTAATAATACCATAATTCATTTTGTAGTAATAATTTAACGAACATTATTAGCTTCCTCAATTCACTAACGCCTCAACATATCCGGCTTCTCTTTCAATACAGGTAATTGTTCTATCACGAAAGTTTTTCAATATCCTTCTAACCATAGCCGGAGTAATACTCTGAACGCATTCTGTAATGACTCTTTCCAAATGAGCAACATCTGTAGATGGCCTTTGAATATACACATTTTCCTTTAGGTAACCCCACAAGAAAAAATCGAGTGGTGTCAGATCGGGAGACCGAGGAAGCCAAAAAAATTCAGAAAACCGATGAATAACTCTTCCATTAAAACGATTTTCAAGGTATTGCCTTATATCTAACCTACTGTGGCATGGGGCACCATCCTGTTGGAACCATATTTGTTGACGTTGAAGGAGGGGAACATTATCAAGAGAATCGTCTAATTCATTCTCTAAAAAGAGCAAATAACGGTCCCATTCAAAGATTCATGAAAAAAAAAGGTCCAATTATTTTATTTTGGTGAATTCTACACCACACATTTGTTTTGAATGCATACTGGTCCCGAGTTTTGATGTTCAAATTTGGATTAGTATCACTCCACCAACGGCAGTTTTGGCTAGAGACTGTTCCATTTGATGTAAATGTTGATTCATCCGAAAAAAGAATATCTCTTGCCATAAATGGGTTATCTTCTAACATTCCTTGGACAGAATTCAAATCGTCTATCATGATCTCCTGGTCTTAACGTATGAATAAATCGGGGCTTGTATTGGTGAAACTTGTTTTTTTTTTTTAATTTTGAAACCGTATCCTTGTTAATAGGATTTTGCATTGAAGCTGCCCTTTCTCGCAAGGATATTTTAGGATCTTCGATTGCTAAAATCATGACTTCAAATTCCATGTCATCATTGGCAATCCGTTGAAGGCGTTTGTTGCTAAATTTATTTTTTACATCTCCAGAAGTCTTAAATTTTGTGAATAATTTCCTTACTGTGACATTGTAAATATTTTTCTCTGGGTGTCGGTTATTAAACATTTTTGCAGCTTCACGATAAGTTTTATAATTCTCACCCACAATTAACACAATTTCAATTTTATCTTCAGTACTTAATGTCTGGCATTTCTACCAAATTTTATAATACTTTCGCTAAATACAACTGATGTTTTGAATGTCACTGTCAAACATTTTACTGTCTGGCATTTCTTGTCAGAGCATCCTAGATTACATGTTCAATAATTACAGTTAAATTTTCGTGGTTATTGTAGAGATGTTTCGAGAAATAAAAAAAAATACTATAAATTAATGCAACTGCATATTTGAACGTGATTTTTAATTCCGAACAACTTTTCACAATAACAATTTTTGACATTGTGAAATATAAAGTCACTTTACTCTTTCATTCATATTTTTTGACATACCTCGTATAAGATTGATAGAATTTGATATCTGATGGTTGCATCTTGGCTTTTAGACCATGCAGAACTTTTTATGAAAAAATAACTTTTTTTCATAAAATTAATAATAAAAAAGTTTCCCATATGTAGCCAACTTAAGCAGACTCACTGTATATAAGTAAACAAAATATACTCCACTAAACTACGACACGTGTTTCGTTATACTATAGCTTTTTCAAGTGGAAATAATACTAACTCATCAATCATGATGTTCCATCCATTAGGTATTTATTAGGAATTACGCTAAGTAGAACGGAGATTATGTACATGACCTGTTTAATCCTCACTTAAACAAATTCAACAAAGGAGTATTATTTATTTGATCTGGTCACTAACAAATTTTTTTGCATTTATTAATTTCAAACTTTCTAGAAGGTCGAGTTTCTAACCTTTTTTCTGTATGTAATATTTCGAAATCATTAACAAAACAATGTTTTTCAGTCAAGAAGGTGAAAAGCAAAAGTTGAATTTGTTTCTCCATTGACGAAACAGTTCCTATGTTCTGATAATAGTTTTTTAAATGTTCTGCCTGTTTGGCCTATGTAAAAACTAGCACAAGTGTCACAAGTTAATTTATATACTTCGGATCTATCAGATTTCTCTGTTTTATCATTATTGTTCTTAATAAATTTACTTACATTATATGCAATATTGGTGTTATTTTTACGCAAAAAGGTAGAAATTTTCGAAGGCCCAAATATGTGATAACTTTGAAATTGTTTATCGTTTTGAGTAGGAAACACTTCAATTATAAAGTTTTCTTGAAAGAATATTATAGTAGATCAACTAAATAATTCTTCTTTGTTGAATTTGTTTTACTGAAGATTAAACATGTCATGTAATGGATAATCCTTAATATTCCTAATTAGATTCATACATACCTGCATGACTATTTAACATGATACATTTTGTTGATGAGTTAGTATCATCTCTGCTTTAAAAAGCTATTGTATAGCGAAACACATGTCGTGGTTTTGTAAACCCAGTTTAGTGAAAATCATTTAGTGTCTTTTGTTTACTTTAATATGGATTTTCATCAAGTATCGGCCGCATCAATTCAATATATATATATATTTATAAGTGTAATATCATCATTAGGTATATGCCTCAAATTGTGCAAGTTTTATGTCTGTATTTAGTATTTTTCCCTATTGTGAAAATCATAATTAATGAAATGATGTTGGAGTGGAACCCGAGCAAATAATTTAATGAGGTTTCATTTTTTAATACTCTCATAAAGCAAAGATGAGTACATCTCTCGCTATGTAACCTTTGCCAATAAATGATCGAATCATTTGAAAGGCAAACAAACTCATAACTGTTTTTTTTTTGTAAATTTTGAAAATGTCAATAAAAAAATTGGCAATATCTGAATGTGGGACGTGGATTTTCTGATCAAGATAAATCATCATATGGCAAAATGCCTGCCACCTCCTTATCTAAAATTTCATTTTTTGATTTTGTAAGCCATCATTAGAAAAAAACTCCATGTCAATGTTCTGGAGTCTAAACAATTTTTAATATTTCTTGGTATTAATAAAGATGTTTTATTCAAAGTTTGTTATTTTATAAGTTATAAGAATTTTGGAATATCTCTTATGCAACCATAAATTTATTATTATAAACTGATAAAGTTTCAAAACAGGTATACAAATCAAGATTTCTTTGTTTAGGAATCTAGCATTCTTCTTTTCAAACATACAACATATATTCACAATTGTGTAAAGAAAATCTCATGAGAATGAGATACTAGTGAGCGGGCAGGATGGGACGGGAAATGTATTCTGGATTTTAAATTTTAATCAAATACAATTCACTCTTTTCGACATGTATTATACTGGAACTCGGTAAATATATTTATAAATAAAAATTCACAAGAAAGTACGACTGATCAAATAAATGGTTTTGTGAAAGAACTACTAGCTAGTTCAATTCAATTTCACTCTTAATAATTTCCCTTGGCCGAGCCAGGATATCGAAATAAGATTATATCCTCAATGAGCATGAGAACCTTTTAGGCATCTTTGCTGGAAATGTACTGAATCAAATCGATGATCCTAGTGGAATATCCAAATTCATTATCGTACCACGCGACGAGTTTGACGAATTGAGGGTTGAGTTGAATACCAGCTGTGGCATCAAAGATGCAAGAGTGCGTGTCACCAATGAAGTCATTGGAGACAACAGCCTCCTCTGTGTAGTCTAAGATGCCCTTCATTGGTCCTTCGGCAGCTTCCTTGACTTTAGCTTTGATTTCGTCATAGGTGGTGGGTTTGCCAAGACGACAAGTCAAGTCAACAACCGAAACGTTGGGCACTGGTACACGGAAGGACATACCCGTGAGTTTTCCTGCAAGAGTTATCACATGAAACTTCCATACAATATTCTCGAAATTATTGATACAAACATAACATCATACCTAATCAATTTTATAACTACATTTCACTGCTACTCCATATGGAAGTGGATTACAAATAAAAATTCATCAAGATAGAAAGGTATATGTCATGTCAATGTTAGACAATACATACTAAAAATAAAAGAATATATTCCATTTATTCTGATAAGAAATTAAAAATGCATGCCTATTGGCTGCTCAGCTATGTGCAGCTATTGAATACTGTGAAATTCAGAATTGAATTGATACAATATGAAATAAGCTTTTTATACTTTGTTCATTCTACAAATGAGTCGTATAGAATCAAAAGTCTGTATTTACCAAAACTGAAAAAAATGAGTTAGCTATTGGATAAAATAGATCACAGGTTTGTGCAGCATCTTACAATATCATTCAGCTTCAAAACTCGTTGAAAGGTATAAATAAACGAGGCATAAAAACTTAGTTGGAATCAAAACTCCGTATTTTCTCGTCAACCAATGACAGTATACCTAAATGATCACGTTATGAATCGCCTGTCAGATGAAGTCATTTCGACGTATTGGGGAATAATTTCATTCCAGTTTTCGGCTTAACAGTTTGAGCAAACTTTTATCATTTCCATTTATGTAGATTCATTTTTATAAACGTTAAATTGACATATCACCGTATTTTTATTCGTTTATTCAATTTATTCCTTCAATATTCAACAGCTCAATAGAATATATTTTTATGATAAAATATGATATTTATTACGGTCCTGTCTAGCTAGAATGTTGATTGAATTTGTACCTAACAAAACTCAGTATTTTCTTGGATTGGTTTCAAAGCTCTGTATTTTCCCAAGTTTCAGTTCAAAACTTTGTATTTTCAAACAATTTCATTAAATCAGAAAATAACGATCTATATTTCAACATAAACTAATGTGGATTCCTTTAAAGTATTCACATTCACATAGCATTTAAAAAAATTGCTGTGAAACTGCAGATATATCATGAACTCACAGTTTTTCGCAGTTTTCTCAGAATGACATATGTGGCAAATACACAGTTTTGATTCTAGGCAACTCAAATATCCTATGGGGTATTTATTTTATAGCCAATCAGCCATTAGCAAACCAGGGATTCGATCAGCACATAATTGTATTGTTTTCATAGTGGATATTTGTAGAATGAACTGACTACATACATAGTGATATATTTTTCTGAAATAAACAGATTATTAAAAAAATTATAGTTAAATGAAGAAAAATGCAATTCAATGAAACAGTCAAAGTAAGTATTCAGATGGATACCATGTAATTCATTCCTTATTCCATTTTTAATTTTGCCTAATGGTGTAGACTCATTGTCAAGTAAATAAACAAGTTCATGGATTACATAACCATAACTTGGTTAATTCACAAATGTTTTTGTCACAAGTGATTCAATGCATTTTCATTTGACTTATTTGTGTATACTTTTAAGTTCAAATAATTTGATGAGAAATAATAGATGTGAGATCTAAAAACTTTCACATTCATGGTAATGGTGGGAATAATTTGGATACCCACTTCTGCCTAGAAGTTTTATAAAAATTCTAAAATATTCTTCACTGACAATTCAACTCATGTATAAAAAATCGCATATGCCACAGTGCAATTGTCAGTTTGACAGCGGCAAAAGTTAGCTGAAACTTTTACAGCGACAAATGCACTAGTGGTTTTTTCACTTATTCATATGTTTATCAATTATCGCGGTGTAGGTTGCCAAAATAAATAAAATTTGCATTGATATGTTTCTAAATTTCTTATTCATTAAATTGTCCTGCCGAATTACACTCGATGTTTGTATTGATATCGGGTAAATTTGTGTTGTTCAAATTCTAAACTGTTTCCTTTAGCAATTTGACTCAAAAAACTGTCAACCTAAAAACGCTCCACCTTCGGTGTCGAGTTTTTAATAGTTGACAGTTTTTCTCGTCTAATTGCTAGGCAACAGTTTCTCATTAAACAACCCAGATTTACCCGACAAAATACAAACCTCTCGTGCAATTATAAGTGAAAAAAAAAAGTTATTATAGTCAGCAGAAATATCTAGATGACACACTAAACCAGTCTTTAATAACTTACAATATCATTTAATTTATACGATTGATGTACATTGTTTCATTTGTGATTATCCTAAACTATTTTTATACTTCGCCCAACAGGTGTGAAGTTAGCCACATCGACAAGTACACTGAGAAAAATAAAATCTCGATTATTTTGTTTCCTCTTTTTCCGTTGGATTTTTATTTATTTAGAGGCGTGAATACATTGAGATGTCCAGTTTCAACTGAAGAGTGAAAATTTGATCAGCCTAATGAATTTGAACATTCAAGGAAATCACAAATAAATCTTTTTGATTGGAATATGTTATTGTTGTAGGTGTTTCCTTCATCACTGATTTTTCATTAGAACTTACCAGGCTGTCAAAGGGGGTGAAAATGAGCGTTGATATAATGAGAAAATTCACACAGGCCACAAATACCTTTGTACACCTTTCTGGTTGTAATATTCTAACAAGGTATCAGTGAAAAAGAAAACACCTACAAAAATATTACAATCAGAAAAAGAGTACAAGCCATTTGGGGTCCCTATGAATTTTCAAAATATATCAACCCCCTTTTCCCCCTTTGACGGCCGGCAAATTCTGACGTCTTATCAGTGATGAAGGAAAATACCTATAATAATAACGTATTACAAGCAGAAAGGTTTACAAAGTCATTTGTGGCACCTGTGAATTTTAAAAAAAAACTTCACCATTCCACTGCCTCAAATCGAACTTACTCGTTAGTCCTATAAAATTTTCACTCTCCAGTTGAGACTGGAAATATCAATGTATTTACACCCCAAATAAATAAAAATCCATCTGAAAAAACGAAAAAAAGAAATGAAAATAATTGAGATTTTATTTTTCTCTGTGTACTTGTGGATGTGGCTAACTTCACACCCGTCAATGTTATATGACCTACCATATGTCTATTTGTATCAAAATGGCTAAAATATATTATTATTAATATGGGAATGAAATTGGATAAAACTTTGAAATATTTTGAAAGAATTTGTGAATCGTTATTGTTAGGAAAACCATGGTTCACATTGAAAATGCCTTCTTTGAGTTATTTATAATTATTCAGTTAATCTGACAATCTTAATCAAAATAAAATTTGTTCAATATTCTTTGAATTGTTTTGATTCACTGTATGTTTCAGAGAACTCATAATAATTATTCATTTGTATAAACAATTGGAAGATCTCTCAAATGAGTTATTTCACAACCTCATTCCATAAAAAATGTGTCATTAATGTCACCACATTGACACAGATGATTTTGGAGATTTTCCAAGAGCTGCAAATTTTTTAAATGGAGAATCTGTTCATCCCAAATTTTCTTTAGAAACCAAATGTTTAGGAGAAAATGAATTCGTACTATAATTCATAACTGAATTGTATGAATAAAACACCCAAGTATAACTCACCCACGAGAGATGGGATGACTTTCGTGACGGCTTTAGCAGCGCCTGTGGCAGCAGGGATGATATTTTGTCCAGCACCACGGCCATCTCTCCACAATTTTCCGGAAGGTCCGTCAACAGTCTTTTGAGTTGCAGTAGTTGCATGAACAGTGGTCATGAGACCTTCAACAATTTCAAAGTTGTCATGGATAACTTTGGCAAGGGGTGCCAAACAATTTGTTGTGCAGGAAGCATTTGAGATGACCTGAAAAAAATATCTTTAGGAGTTGGGAACAACATGGCAAACTGTTAAAATTAAATATTCAATTTGGGGGAGAGAGAGAGATAAATATACTATATTGTCATGAAGAAATACAAAAATTCTTATGGACAAATCACATAAATAAATCTAAAATTATACCTAGTCTATATATAACATGGTCATGACACAGAAACACAAACAAAAACATTTATATAATTGTAAAGTCATAAGCATGATGATATTGGAGATGTTAATTGATCAAATTAAAAATAAGCTATAATAAGGTCGATCACATAGTAACACATGCACATCCTTTTTGAACTGATCAGTGTTGTTAATATCCCTTATATAGAAGGAAAGAAATATATTTATTCATCTGTTAAAGTAGTAGTACAAAATATGTTGTAACAAGTGTTGATATACAGATGTATCTACTTTATTAGACTATTCATACAGATCAAATATGAATGAAAGATCGGATGAATAAAATCATTCACCTGACAAGCATACATTTACATTTGTAGTATACCTAATTTAGATTAACAATCAACAACACTTAAAAATGTTAACATTTTTCAACTCTGCAGAAACTCTTCTACAGAATAAAATGCCGTTCTTATCAAGAATTTATATAAAATGGATTTGAAGTATTTAAAGGCATTGAACTTTCTTTCCTTATCCAGTAGGTTTTTAAAGTGGTTACAAAATGTGATGCCTTTATACATATAGGAATTTTGGCCAATGGTGTTAGCCTTGAGAATGGTTGACATAAGATTTCTGCTCCTCAACTATTGTAATTTTGATGAGAGCTGTTGTAACTCCTGTTGTTGTTTTTTCACTTATTGCACGAGAGGTTTGTATTTTATCGGGTATATTTGGGTTGTTTAATGAAAAACTGTTGCCTAGCAATTAGACGAGAAAAACTGTCAACTATTAAAAACGCTACACTGAAGGTGGAGCGTTTTTAGGTTGACAGATCGCTGTTTCAGATGTGGACACGTCCGAGCTCCTTTGAACCGTGTTCATTTGCCGACAGGCGACGGGACTCACCGCGCCAACCGAAGATCGCCAAGCCTGCCCTATCCGACGGCGTGTGAACTGGCAAGTTTGGCGCGAGGAGTGTCACTCCATGCGCCGTTGGATCCCGGCTTAAGAATTTAATAGTTGTAATCTGTTCTATTCTTTTGTCCTTGATTTTTATTAAAGAGCAAAAATTATGAGTGATATTTCTCGGAATGAAAGAGATGAATTTGGTTTTTTCTATGTTAACACATAAACCATAAAATTGTTGTGCAAAAATGTTGGCAGTGTTTTTTCTAGATTTTTGTCAGATATCATCATGGTTGTGTCGCCTGCATACATAATATTTTTTCTTCAGATTTCGCATTTTCTAACATAACTATTTGTTTGCGATCTTTGAGATGAGATTATCCAGTTTAGTGGTGATGCTCTATCACGAATGTGGTATAGCTTTTCAAAAAGGAGACTGTGGTCCACTGTGTCAAATGCTTTACTTAGATCATAGAAGTCTTGGCCATAAACATGAAAGCATAGGTCTGCAATAGCAGAGTTTGTTGATTTATTTTATCGAAAGCCATGTTGAAAGGTACCTAGGAGATTTTGGGATTCAATGAAATTTGTCAATCTGATGTTGAATGCTATATCTATGATTTTTGCAATCTGACTTTGTATGCAGATGTTTCTATAGTTATTTATATCATCTCTTGATCCTTTATGTTTGTTATTGATTGATTGATTGATGTTATTGATTATATGAGCTAATGGTGCACTTATTAGATTTTTCACAGAATAAAATACTTTGCCATTGATGTCATCAATACCAGCTGATGGTATAATAGTTGTCTTACTAATTATAGATTCGATCTGACATGGTGTTACTGGAGTAAGAAATAGTGCATGCTTGTGTATTGGTGACATTATTAATCTGTTTTTGTCTGGCTTAGAGTATGACAAAAAAGTCACTCAGCATGTTACATATTCTCTTTGTGTCAGTTGGTCAGTTATTGTTTCGTTATTAACTACAAATTGATATACTGTGTTTTATTTGTAAGCCCCTTTTTTCCTGATTATTTTAGATTTGTTGGTTTTTGATTATATTTGCTTGCTTCACCTTCTCTGCATAACTAATTTTTAGTTGTTAGTAACGTGATTTGATTAGTTGTTGTTTTTGCAATGCTTCCCATTTCGCACACCGCTTTATGTAATTCCTTTATTTCAATGTTATACCATTTTGTCTTTGTTTTGTTGCTCATTCCTATTTTTTGTTTATTAAATGCAATATGATAGTGATAAAAAAGTGAGCTGTAGAATTCTGTCAAAATGACATAATCTGGTAAATGATTGAACATCTTACAACCATCGTAAATAAATGAATGAATCCTTTACTAAGGAAGAAATTGGTCTTGGTAAGATATATTACTATTATCCTTGCATATAGAGTATTGGGAAGGAGTAACATTGAAATTCTTTAAATGTTTTTTTATAAAGCACACTGTTTCAAGGATAAAAATAACAAAAACAGTGTGTATTTTATGGGATACAAACAATAGTTTATAGGGATCGCGTGCCTTTGCTGTAGGTAAGTATCTAATTGCTGAGTGCAGAGCAGCGTCCAGAACATTTTTAGTAAAAAATATTTGTTGCTGTATTATTTCACCAAATTCCCTGACTCACAGTGGGATATTGCAAATTTCCCTGACATAATCCCGAATTCCCCGACATTTCTGAAAACATTATCTTCCCTGACATTCCCAGGTTTTCCAGGTAGGTGGCAACCCTGTATGTCAGTAAGGATTTTTTTCTTGCAGAGAATTAACATTTTTGTCTTGCCATAAAATGATTGTCGTCGGCAAAATCTGTAAAGTTTCCTGATATGTCTATGTCAACCTGGAGGATAAAACTTCATACTAGATGTGCCAACTTCAATTTTAGTAATTCAAATATTTCATAAATACTCTGTGGAAAATGTCTTTCCCTATCCATAACAAATAAAGTTAGTCCACCCTAAAATCCTAACTGCTAGAAATTCGCCAAAACTTGGTAGTACGGCAATAGATGTGAAGAATGTCTCTATTAGATCCCAGGTAGAACAGTTCAAAAGGTGAAAATTGAAGAACACTTTGTAACACAACCCATCTTTTTCTGACTTGACATAAATGTAATTTACATAACATGTTCAAATAAATCTATCTATCTATTGGTAAGAGTTTGTTTCTTGAAGACAAAGTCAGTTAAAAGTCAGATTTTGCTTTTAAATAATATTATAGTTTAAACAAACTAAAAAAACATGCTTAGATAGCAATATGGACTGAAAGTTGAAAATAATAAGAATAAAATCATTGACCAAAAAATGTCCTCTTATGTGGACGTGGAGTGCTTGATATCAGTTAAGTTTTTTTATCACTAGCTCTTCCTAAAACTAGATTCATTATGAAAAGTAAGAGCACCCCATGCTTTTTATACATAAGAGGACATTTTTTGGACAATGACTTTATTCTTAATATTTTCAGCTTTTTATTCCATACTGCTATAGAAGCATGTTTAATTAGTTTTTTAAACTAGTTTATTTTTAACTTTTTAATCCATATCGCTACAAAAGACTCAAAAAGACTACAGGAGAAAAACTCTTCGATTGATTCATTCCCATGGGATCGAAGTTAACTAATTTTTAGTGAAAGTGCCTAGACAAAATCAGCGCAGTTATCAAATCTTTGTAATATAAAAATTGGGCATTTTTTTTCTGACAATCTTGTTGAGAATACCAGGTCATAGCTATGGAATTATTGTATTGCCATTGGTTCTTAATACGTGTGCAAATTAATTTCAAAGATTACGTTATTATTGTAACTTTATCCTTTGTGACCATGATTTATTGATATATTATACTTAAATGTTTTTTTAATTGTCTCTACTCGTTTAAAATATTTTAATTTTTTTACCGTATATGTTTATACCGATTTTTATTGTAATTTTATCTTTACATTGTATTGCTTTGTAACCATGATTTCTTCATGAATACAATAAAGTATATATTGATTGATTGATACATATATACAGTTTGAGTTAATAAAAGCATGTTAATATATAGAAGTACATCTTTCTTTCAAATATTTTTGCAGAAATAAGAAAAAGGCATACTTTTCAAGTATAAAGTATTTCTCGAAAATGAATATATTCGGATGGCAAAGAATGATGATCTACGTTATAGGCACTGCAGCTCTGTTGTTTGGGAGCTAGGTGTGGGTTCGTTAGAAAAGCGGGGCTCTGTGCTCATGCCAGGCGCCACTTAGTTTATTTCAGTCGAAACTGAGAAATTAAATGATACAAGGAAAAGTCTACAATGAACTGCACTAAGTATTTATTTATTCTATACCTTGTCGATGACAAACTGACCGTTACGGTATACTGTATTATTGAATGTCTGAAGAATGAAACTAAATCAATTATATGAAAATCCTTAATTCCCCCCTATATTGGCCAATATATGAGTTCACACGTTTATGTGGGACTTCTGACTTATACAACACTGATAGTTCATTAAATAAATTATAACATTTTATATTAAAATCGAAAATTGAGATTTTTGAGTGGTAGGTGTTAACTGATACCTAATTAAAAATTACATGTGGTGTCCAGAGCCTCTGCTGGCAATAAATTAATTGTGCAGATCAAACCTTATTGCTACTATGCAGGTATACAGGGATTTCTCGTTGCTTCGACCGCCAGGACAACTGGGGGTATTTCAAGGGTAAGGATGTTGGTCGCGTTACCCTTGCCTGCTACTCTAGGCTTGTCTCCTACCGTCCAGGATCCAACCGGGAACCCGCGAGGGATGCTGCGAAATCAGACAGGCACCCCTGATGCTCAGCCGCAAGTAGCCCTTGAGGCTTTCCCCAGCCTTGCTCTCCGGTCCTTTCAAAAGTTCTAAAACGTGGAAGCACAGGAGCAGACAGTCACTTGCCAAGCCGTCCATACGTCGCGCGCCTCAAGCATGCCGAAAAAGGCCAGCAAATCTTCCGCCAGGAATGACCTTTTACCGTCCACGGGGAATGGGTTATTAGGGTGCTGAACCCCCAAGCAGCATACAACCAAAAGCAAGTCTTTTTCACTCCTACACCCATGAGGCTTTTTTTCGTATATTTTTTGTTGAGCCACAGTCGCATAAACTCTTTTGAAAAAATACTTGAAAGGCAGATTGGTTACTGCGAATACGGAAACTGTCAAGCCAATTCGCCTTGAATCGCCGGTTGTGGTGGGCGAGTTCGATTACTCTAGCCATGGAACGGTTATTCTGGGCATCCCAGACCTAACTTGAACGACTAACGAAACCTTCTTGCGCTCCGAGCAATACTCCGCATCAGTAAACCAACACCCCCTTGAATAGTTTGTTCTGGTTAACCCATCCGATTCTCACACCTCCTGCACTGTGGCGCGGCGAGAACATTTATGAGTGAAATACGCCGAGCTAATGAAAAAAACTCACCTTAAAAAGGTTTCTATTTTATCGACTGAATTCATTTGACATGAATCATAATAAACGGAGTGAAATCCTACAAAACAAATGGACTTAACCGTGTAATATGTAAAATATCGAGGAATTTCGACTGAAATACAACTGTGAATGATCATAGGAGGTGAGCGGAGACCGTTATTCAACTTCATTGATTTTGCTTGGACAGGAAATGTTTAAATCTGGAAACTAAACCCGTGCATGAAACTGTGGAACTACGTTACAAAAAAAATAAGAAAACTAATTTATAAATTCTATGAATTGCGTAACTTTTTGCCCCATAAAACCATAAAAGCAATATATTTCTCTCTTGTAGAATCTATCATAAATTATGGCATCGTTGTGTGGGGAAATGCTTGTAGTATATACTTGTCAAAGCTTGAAGTATCCCAAAAATGGATAATAAAAATAATTATATTTAAAAAATCTCTCTTGTAGAATGTACCCATCTCAATTAGTATATGAAGAAAGTGGATTACTCACTCCAAACCAACTTTACCTTAAAGCAGTTGCAAGATTTATGTTGAAAACTTCTTATTATAGAAATAATCTCTGTCATAACCTAAACACGCGAAACGCAGCTCAACTAAATGTCCTTTTGAAAAACCCCAAACATGTTGCTTGCCAGAAACATATATATTGTACAGGTCCCAAAGTGTACAACGCTCTACCGCAGAATTTTAGAGTAATGCCATATAATAAAATTAAAAAAGACATTATAAAATGGATTATACAAACAAACTTCACCCTTATTTACCTTGAATGAAAAAAATAAAAAATAAATAAATAAAATAAGCTACCTAATACTTAAAATAAATTACACACATCAAACTACTTTTCCTTTCTCAACTAATGTAATATATTGTGCCTATGTAAACATTGACATAGTCAGTACCTCAGAAACAATTCTACAAACAGAAGAGTCGCACACACAGTATCTTAGAATACCATAGTGCGCCAAATTCCAGTAATAGTTAAGGTCAAATTGTCTAAATAGATTTTATAGATATATTATTGTAGAATAGAGTTGATTTTTGTCAAATTACTGAACTACTGTATTTCCATTTCTACTGTATTCCTATTTCTATTTCTATTGCTGAATAAACTTATAAAACTTATAACTTATATTTGTTAGCTCCTCAGCTTGATATTATTAGGGCTGTCAGTCCACACTATATGGTACCAAAAGTCGTTTTCCATGTTACACAAGTTTTTCGTATTTGTTAAACTATAGATAAAAAGGAATACTTCATAATATTGATAGTACTTTCAATAGATTTGAATTTAAAAACGTTTATATCAAATGCTATTATTATTAAACAGCATTATATAATTATAAGTAATTTTCTGCACTGAAATTGAAAATTTTTTTTTGACAAATGCTATTACTATTAAACTACATTATATAAATTCAGGTTTATAATGAAAAAAAGGTTGAGAGTGGTCCAATGAGTAAGAAACAGATTCAAAATCAGATAATACCAAACCGAGAATTAATATTGGGTCTCATCCAAAATATTTGATTTCCAAAACAAAGAACCTACACTGAACCAATCTTCAGACTATGAATAATCGATGAGATAAAAAAGGCATATGGCGATTATAATATATTATCTAGAAAACAAATATTATGAAAATGTTTCACAGAATTCCATTCCATTATTTATCTATGATAAATAGATATATAATTCCTCAGCTTGAAGTACAAATGCATAAACTAAGCAATTTAAAATAAATGTAGTGATAAATATAATCACACATAAATAAACTGATGCTTATTGTGACTGCAATATATTGAAGACATTTCATCATGATAGTCATTAAGTAAATTATACGTGGTTTTTTCAATTTTCAAGATACTTTCACACTGTTTAGAACCGTGTAAAATCAGTATATTTTCAAAAAGAATTTCTTGACTTCAATTTCTTTTTATGCAGATTTTTATAAAAGTATTTTTGAAATGTATTCACAAATTTTTCCTGAGAGTAACTAGATGAATTCGAATATACTATAAAGAGAATACCTTACCTTGTCAGCTGGATTGTATGCATCCAAATTGACACCACATACATACATGGGAGCATCAGCTGAAGGGGCACTGATGATTACTTTTTTGGCACCTCCTTCTATATGGGCACTGGCCTTTTCAATGGTGGTGAATACACCGGTTGATTCAACAACATAATCGGCACCATGTTTGCCCCAAGGAATGTTCTAAAATTTAAAAAAATACCGTGTAATAAAAAAAAACATTGACTTTTGTTTTTTCATTGATACAATTTCCATAATACTATCAAGAACAAAAACATGGAAATATGTTCATTTTTTAGGATTGAATTGATATATGTATCTTTATCAGTATAGCGGCTGAAGGTTTACGAGTTACAGTAGACCTTTCTTGAGAATAAAAATCATATGTAAGATGATTTTTATTCTCGAGTAATATTCATAATAGGGAATACTTCACCAAATGAATAAAATAAGTAGTGAAATCAAAAAGTTTGCAATAAAAGTATATTTCCAAAATAATTTTGAATCGTAGTTTCCCATAACCTTTCAGAGAATTCGGCAAATCAGTATTATACCATCACAAAATATTGATTGTTGGCCAATTTGTCTTCATTTTTATTATTGTTAGGTTGTTCGAGTGCAAAGTTGAATGATCATGTTGATCACTATTGATTTTAAAAACTAAATTGGAAACTTTAAATTTCATTTTGAAGTGAATTTAAATGACTACAAATTTTTATATAACGAATGAGTATGAAGTAGTAACTGTTGTTTCTTTGTAATTAAGTTGATATAAACACTATTCAGAAGTATCAGAATCAGAAATGTTTTATTATCTTAAAAAAAATTGTTGACAAAGCTGCTTGAAACTAAGATAAAAAATGTCTACGTACACATTCTAAAATTAAAGTTGAACAAACTGTAAAAGTTAAAATAGAATAAACAATATAAGCTTCAAAAATATTTGAAGGTGTAAATAGAGAATAAAAAACAAATAGAGGATAAACAAATGTTCCTATCCCCTTATGACTTGCCCCTTGTAAGTTGTGAAATTGTCAATGAGGAATTCCTGTGTATTGTAATAGACCCTGAAGGACTCTTTAACCTCTTTACGAAATTTGACATTGCTAATTATTTTCCTGATGGGTAGCGGAAGATGGTTGAACAGTTTCTTTCTGTTGTACAGTATTGAGGACTTTGTGAAGTTGTGGGAATAGGAAGGCTGATATTATATATAAGTCGGGTTTCATAGTTCGACTGATGTTCTCCTTGTAGTTCTTGTGAATCAATCACAGTGTTTCTGAAATGAAGAGGCAGGCTAGGGAAAAAATTCGTTGTGATAAAAAAAATTGTCTACAGGAATCTTCTGTTCTGGCTCGACATATGTATCTCAGCGCCCTTTTTTTGTAATCAAATTTTATATTTTTCCATAACGCCTTTTTCTAAAAAGAGAAAGGAAGTAAAGATCCGAACAGTTTCCCTGGAAATTTAATAGAGGGCCTTCGCAAATTGCATCCAATGCTTTTTCCACAATGTCTGACTATAAATCTTTCATAATTGAGTCTCAGTTTATGATATCTCAGCCATTTAGGGCAGGTTATATCAACTCTGGTCATCTTTGGTTTTGCTAACTGCAGGTTCTCTCTCTCTCTCTCTCTTTTTAAAGAGATAAAACCTGTAGTTAACCTTTACCAAAAAATAGCCGGCTGTGTTTTAACCTGCCCTTAGAAATATTATAATTGATAATATTAATTTTGATTGCCTATAAATTAATATTTTATGGAATTTTGTATTCAACAAGTTTTTCAGTAGAATTTTGAAAAAAAAGCACACAATATTTGCTAACCAATTGCAGTTCAAACATTTTTAACATGTTGATTGCCACGGTATTTTCAGAGTTCCGGTCTGAGAAGCCAATTCAATTTAATCATATTATTAAAAACCGTTATTATAGTACATAGTATTCATTCATTCATTTTAAATTTTCTGTTCATGTGTTCAACCATCATTTTTTGTCCTCCTCCCTGAAGCCATTCATATTTACACTGATAAGTTGGCAGTCAACGTGTTAATCAATCTATTTTCAATTTTACTATTTAAAAGTTCTATTGTACTCAGTACTCATGTATCAATATAGTCACTTTATTCAAATGCAATTTATAATTTCAATCGAAAATAATATAGCAAGAACCTGTAGGTTGCTAAACCCTTACAATATCAAAGTCTGAATAATATAGGACGGAATTAAATATAAAGCAAAGTGGAATTACACATTGTTGCTTCAATATTTGTTGGTCCGAGGAATTCGAAATCGTCATATTATGTAGATCCATATAATAACAATATTTTCTCTAAATATCATGCATGCAGGTATTTTGCTCTGGGGATATTTCACCAATACAACCACTCAAGCTACTCCTATTTAATCAAATATGACTATCAGATCAAATTTTCCGAAAGCAAAATATTGAGGTGATATTTTCAAAAGTATATGAAATAAAGGATGAGTATTTCAAAACCCTATAGCATAACACTAAATACGGATTATAAAATATTTTCTTTTCAAAATTTTGTGTTGATTCCATACCATCAAACAACATCCGGTATATTAACATTTTATGAATGTTTGCTGTGTATATTCTTTATTCATTTATTTTTTAATTGCTCTCAATACTTGCAAGAGTTTAAAGTCTCTATTAATATGACTGTTAAGTAGCATCAAAATCCCTTGAAACCAAAATGTTTATCATCAGGGAGATCCAACATAGAATTTAGTGGAATTAAAGAGTTAGCACAACTTTTTATTATAATCGACCCCGAGTCTGTTTTTTCAAATTTTACTTTATATTAGTGAAAGCAAATATCAACAAAATCTATAAAATATAATTACAAATATGGAGATTTTACGGGGCTAGTGGCTCAGTGGTACAAGCGTTAGTAAAAATTCAAGGCCCCAAGAGTGGTTTCGGATCCCACTATAAAAGGTAAGGCCCCCGTGATCTTAACTCGTACAAGTTTTCATTAACTTCTGAGGGCTGGTCAAACAACTAAGAAAGCGGTTAAAAACAAAACAAAAACCGATAATGATCAATGTCTTCATATTCGGATTGTTGGCACCGTTATTCTGTGAATTAAAAACTATATATGTATATATTAAACAAAGTTTTCTATTGTAATTATTTGAAGTGGAAGACTAAAAGCAAGATTACATATTTCCAATTATAATAACACAGACTCTAGAGAAAAATTACCTTTGGGTCTCTTTCAGTGTAGACTGCAATTTTTTTGCCATTGACAACAAGGTTGGTTCCATCGGAAGATACGCATCCCTTGAATCGTCCGTGTGTGGAATCAAATTTGAAAAGGTACACCATGTAATCGACGCTGAGGAAAGGATCATTGACTGCTACGACATCTGCCCCACGTTCGATTGAGGCACGGAGGACCAAGCGCCCAATACGACCGAAACCATTAATACCAATTTTAGCCATTACGAATTTAGATCTGTGAAAATCATTTGAATTGAAGTTAAACAGGAAATATAATTTGAACAGTTGAAAGTATGATTTAGACAAATTGCAGGTTCATTAGTTTCCAAACAGGTGAATTCATTGAGTTTTTTCTGGTATGTGATTGTAGATGTAACTGGATGGACGCTTCTAACGGCGCCTATATTGTTTAAATAGTTTTTATTTCAAAAAACATTGTATTGCCATCCCTTCACATGGCAGTTAATAATGATTTCATTAGTTACCTTAAAAACAACAGCTGATTACCTGGCATATGCAATTTATAATTAGGAAAAGGAGTCATCATGTATGGAGTAAATATGACTCTGAATTTCTTTCAATGTTTTAATATATAATTTTAAGTAATGTTACATGATTTCCATACTGAGAATTTTTTCATCCATCAGAAAAGTTGGTATTTGATAAGACTAAAACTCACTTTATTTTGGTAGGGGGTGTCATTGCTTTGACAAAAGTTGAATTCAATTTTGAATATTAGAATAATACAAGAGTCAATAGGGGAGTCTCGCATAATTGTAATAATTTCATCAGGGTTGTGTAGAGAATCACAAACTGAATATGCTGGATCATTTATTTTTAGTCCCAAAATGTTTATATTTTTGTATATAAAAAAGTTATATTAATAAGGAATTTTGTGTCTATATCTCGAGTTGTTGGTGCTATATCAAATTGGAGATTTTCAATACAACCAAAGTCAAACAATTGCCATGGGAGAGGCAGAACTTTTGAAGGTTTTTTTTTAAGTTGGCAACTTATGCAAGACTCTCCTATTGAATTATTATTTTTTCCAGCATCAGGAAATGTTGAGTATATTTTTTATACTTGACTTATACAATGATAATGATCAGTTCAGTGATATCAAATTGGGTAATAATGCAGTTTAGGGAGAAATCGCGTGCCACCAAAATTGTTGGTTCAAGTGATAGTTCATTTCTCTATATCCATGATAATATGCAACACTTATTAAAAATGCAGTTTAGGGAACTTGCGCATCACCAAAATTTTCGGTTTATGTGATAATTCATTTCTCTAAAAGCTTGAAATTTAAAAAAAATCTTCGCGGTAACGTATTTTGAAGAAATTATTCAATTTTAAAATGTAGAAGAAGAAACAGCCAATTATTGGTCGACATCTGTTATGTAGCACTTACTTGCATCTAGCGACTGAGATTCACTATTGTGCCTTAATAATAATTCGGAAAAGACAATAAAAGTCACCGCTAATGAAGTGTCCACGACACACGTATGTGTGTGGTGTTTTTGTTAACAGAAGGACGAATGGTGAGTGTTTTCAGTGACCGAAAATAGCGCTGAAAAATAAGGCCTTTTTTACTTCTGGAAGCGGAGAGTGCCGCGTTTTGACTTCTGATTTGTGTTCAGAAGGCAAAAGTGCGATAGTTTCAGCAAAAGGCATGACCAAATTACTAGATATTTATCACCGTCAAAATAATGGATTTAAAAAAAAAACATATTATTTTTTTTAATGACTGTCAGCCGGAATTTTTAGAGATTAGGGAGACTTGTTTATTTACAAAAGAAATATATGTTACAATTCTCCCTAAACTGCATTTTTTCCAGCATCAGAAAATGTTAAAATACATTTTGTGTACTTGACTGATAAAAAAATGTCGATCTCTCAAACAAATAATGGAATGTACTTTGATCAGTATGTATACAAATATGTTATGAAGCCCCCCATGCTTCGGACATGACCCAAAATAAGTTTGGGTAAATTATCTATAGCTGAAGGTCATGAAAGGTCGAAGCCGGCAGATTGATATTTCACCCTCCCATTATGAATACCCTGAACTTTTTCGGAAGACTGAATGAATGTTATCATGAAAAACGAAACTGAAAAGTCTTTGGAAATACTATTACATCAATTTATTCTATATGAATAGTTCACTTCATGGACGTGTCGCCCATTTAAAAAAAACAGATTTTTATAAGCTCAATTAAAACAGGTCGCGTGCATACTGATGGCAATATTTGTGAAAACTTACAAAATTTGAAATTAGTTATGAGAATTAAGTGAAATACTTACATTCCTATGAACACTGATAAGGATCTTACACGAGACGAATAGGAGGATGCCTACCTATGGAAATGTCATTTGAAGGGCATTCTCCAATATAAAAAGGAGATTCACGTGTCACGTGATCATAAGAAATGCCAACCCAACGAAATTTTCTATCTTTTCAAGAAATTGTAGTTGAATGGGGATCGCCTCTGGGACGCAGGATTCGATATGACAATAAAAATATGACATTTGTACACAGTTCTTTCATATAAATAATAAGAAAGAATTGCTTTTCCATGATAACTTGGGTTTAAAAGGGTTCGAAAACAAACATTTTCTTGTCGAATAAGTGACGTCATCATTAAAAGCGTTCATTCATGTTCACAGAACTTAAAACTGTGAAGTTCTGTGGGTTCATTCTACATTCTAGCTCAAATTCTTCCAAATAAACAGTTCGAAATCGAAAGCAATAAACAAAATGTGGGGAAATATCCGATTTTTGATAGATAAGTACGTCGATCGATGAAATTAAGTGTTTTTTCATGTTGATACGGATTCAATATGGTATGAAACAACATTTTCCTTGTCGAACATGTGAAGTAAAACTTTGAACGGGTGTTTTTCTGATTCAAGTGTTTTCTGGAAAGCGTTTTGATATCTAAAATAAAAAAAGTGGCAAAAATATATGATTTTTTGCAGATAGAGGTCTCAGAGTAATATAATTATTACTCTGAGATAGAGGTATGTTGGTTCTTCCAAACAAATGGTTCGAAAGCATAAGAAAAGTGGGAAAATAGGTATATGATTTTTGACAGGTAGGTACGTTGGTTCTGGGTCAGTTGGTTGATGAAATAAATGATGGGCTTAATGAGAAGATTCTCATTCGATGTCATAGTCCAATTGTAGTTGTAGTCATATGAATGGAGTTTATAGTGCCCAAAAATAAAATGAATCAATATTACCGTTACTCACACACCTGAAAAAATCAAATGGTAAGAATATGATGTACATTATAAACATGGAAAGTAAATATGGCACCTGGATAACATCACTCATTTTCCTGAAATCGTATTTGACTATGTTAATTTCTTGATCTTGAAGTTTATTTCACGATTATCAACTCATGTCAACTCTGTTATACATTAAACAGTTGAAATTGATGAATTAAATTTGTAGCTACATTCCCTCTCCGTTCCAAATAGGAATACAGTAGGTGGCGGTGGTAGGTCAAAGAGAGTAAACGTTATCTGAATAGGAGGTCCTAATAAGACCTATTTTAGTGTAAAAAGGTATTCTTTATATCAATTTGCAGTGTCCAAAAGTGGAATTCCATAACCTCTCTTTTTGGACCTTCGGGGGACCATATCTCCTAAAATTATCTTCACCACGCTAAATTTTCAATTGCAATACTGTATGTGTAAATCAAAATATTTTAGAAAAGGGGCACATGTTCCCTATTCTGTTCATATCGAATAAACTGTCAGATAATACGCAAGCGCAAATACACACCTTGCCAGTATTGTAAATTGACATTTGACATATCTTGCGTATTTTAATCGAATATTGCGCTTTTATGTCGGCCGCAATGCAGTGTCAAAATATATTCCTTTTAGGTTATGTTTACGAAAACAAATAATCACATATTTTGTGCAAATAATTTTTAAATTTATATTTGTAAGAGTGATAGGAAGGCAGAAGATATCTCTATACTGAGGAATTTTAACGGTCCAGCAATAGTTTTGCTATATTTTCATCTCTCGTAGTAGTGAAAAGGGCCGTAATAATAAATATTTGAAAGAATGAAACTGAAACCAATGTGTCATTAAAATGAATCTAGATAGGAACATATATTCTTTACTAATATTTCTATTGGCTTTGGCTGATCAGAACATTTGTGCTAGGTGACTCTTTTTTATATACTTATTACTCATGTGCAAAAAATCAAGTCCTTGAATAAGCAACAGAGGCAGTACACTTGGGTGGAGTTTATAGCAAATTTTTAGAAATGTTATCAATACATTGCTTTATTTGTGATAACGGATTGCAACACTCAGATTTTCAATTGTCAATGAAAAACAAATTTCATTACATTCATATAACTTTATTTCTAGGATAAAATCTTAATGTCATATGAAAATGTATGTCTTTTGCTTGATTCTAGGAATAATACAGACAAATGGTAATAAGACAAGTATAATTAATGTCTTCCAATTCACACAATGATTTAGCTCACATTACTTAAGTGAAAAAAAAAATATTGCAATTGATTCATAATTAAATACAATATTTTTCACCATATGCCTCATCCAGCCTCTAAAATGGAACATTTAAATTTTCTTGTTTCTTTTTCATATATCCGCATTCTAAATGATAAAATATTTTAAAAAAATTATCTGAGGTTGTAGCAATTGAATAACGGAAAACTTTCAATTTCTTGAGATTTCCGCATTTCCTTCAAATATTTCTCATATCCATAATCTGTTAAAGAAAATGCAATTGTCAAATCAAACAAAAGACACTCACTTCACTGAATGATTTTCACTAAACGTGGTTATACAGTATTATCTCCACCTGAAGAAGCTATTGTATAGCGAAACACATGTCGTGGTTTTGTAAACCCAGTTTAGAGAAACTCATTTAGTGAAGTGTCTTTTGTTTGCTTTAATATGGATTTTCATCAAGTATTTGTCGCATCAATTCAAAATTCCCAAATACTTCATTCTCAAGGAAAAATAATTGAAATACATATTATATGTTGGATAAAAAAGACAATTTTGATTTCGATTCCACAAAACGGTTAACTTGGAAAAGTGTTTATTGATTTTTGTGGTAAATATGGATTTGTGGCATATTTTACAATTCAAATTTCTATTTATTCTTAAAATATATCCTGAACAATACAACAAACAATATATCAGAATTATTCGGTTTAATGGATAAAGTCATATTTTGTTCACCAGAAACTGGAATTTTGAAGTCATGTACATCATGCACTTTCGCATTTTAGTGCCAACTTCCGTTGGGATATCCGTATGAGATTTCCGAATAACTTCTAAAATTATAATCTGAATATATCTTCAACACTGATTGCTTTGTTTCAATTTTGAAAGATTTGTTTTTGAAGTTACTTAGATCACGAATCATGGTTGACACAGTCAAATGCCTTAGAGAAGTCACATAGAACCGCTGCAGTTGTTTCCGCGTTGTTGATTTCATTATAAACTGTCTGCAGGAGAGCAAATATGGCATCGGATGTATTTTTGTTTTTTTGGAAACCATACTGACTTGCACTTAGTATATTGTTGTTGTCTACAAATTCCATGATTCTCCGTTTTACTAATTTTTCAATTAAGCGGTATTTTCAAGAGCGGTATTTCTCGAGAAAGACAAGGAAGATCTGAGAGATTGCCTATTTCTCCGATATTCCGTATTGTTGAGATATATGGTATAGTCATTCAGGCCAGATATATTCCGTATAATACCAGATTCCCATTCAAGAAGGTTTTTTTGGATTGATATACGCTGATGCACCATTAGTTCAGGTAGTTTCTTAGTTCCCACATGATAATATTTTTTCTGCAAGTTTTGTCTCTTTACTCCTTCCAATGGAAATTTTGATTTTAAAACATTATTCGATACTGCTGGCAACATTAAGTTACCGATTCCATCATCAACTCTAGTTAGAGACTAAGTAATGTATGGAGGCTGTAAGATTTACAATCACTTACCAAAAGTCATCAAAGAAATTGGATCATATACCAATTTCAGACAAGAAATTAAAGTGCTCTTGTTGGACAGATCCTATTATAGTTTACAAGAATTTTATGATGATACATTTTAACCCATACTTTGTTCTAAATCTGTTATAGTGTGTCCTGCCCTTACCTAGTTTTTAATAAGGCATCTTCAGTCAATTTTACTTTTAATATGTTGTAATATGTAATGTTGCTGTTTGAAATTCCCGCAAGTAGAATAGCAGTTCGGATGGTTTCGTACACCTTCGGAATCGTATGAGCAAGAGCTGGATGCTTGTCACACAAACTCGTATATAATAGAAAGAGACAGAGAGAGGAGAAAGTCGCATGGAGGGTGCATAAAGCTTTTTTCTTTTATGACGATTTCTAACAGTCAACACCTACCGCAAGCCGCATAAAGGAACTTCGTTCCAAAAATATAGGAAATGCGCTGAAAGACTTTTTAGGGTAATTGCAAATTATAACAAAAATAATGTTTTAGAGTTGTTGCTCATAATATTAATTGATAAGTATTGTAGATATAACAACATGAGAGTATACGTACCTATATTGTATGATACGAAATAAATTTGTGTGATTAACGAATTTTCTTGGTTTTTAGTAATTTAATCTTAGGGAATTGTCGAATCGGTGAACTTTCTAGTAAGTACCATAATTTCAGGTGACTTTAAAAATTCAAAGAATGTCTACGATGAATTTGGAAATATAAATTAGTATACCAAAATATTGATCTTTGACCACTCTCTCAAATTATCATTAAGACTTTGTAGGTGGGTATATATAAAAAAAACTTGGTGTGCAAAGTCACTCGCATATTGAGGGTGGCTTTGACCCATGGCCTATATATTGCGTGATTTTCTCTTTATAGCATGAACATAGGCCAAAGTAACCCGACGGATAAAATCAACAAAACAAATTTATCCTTTAAAAAAATTCATTTCATTTTTAATCATAATAAATGAGTAATAAAGCATATATGAACGTATTGCTGGTTGCAAACAAATTTTATGTATGTTGAATTTGCTTGCAGACAAACTTTATCTATGTTGAATTTGGTTGCAAATGACTCATGAATGGAATACAGTGTTGCACGTATATAATAGGTATATGTACCCATATACAATAGAAATATTATCGAAAAATCAATCTCACAAAAAAAACAGGCTTAAAAACGCAATATTTAAATTTTATAATTAATAATGTCTATTTATCAAAATAAGCTAGTCACCCAGCTGGGTTAAAGTCACCCGAAATTACAGTAGGTGAATTGTTGTCGATGAATTTTTCGTCAGTGAATTGCAGTCAGTAAACTCTCTTAGAACCGATATGCAGAAACCAGAAGAAGAGCACTATACCATCATCTACCAACTAGATGGGGTCTTGAACAAATAAAATATCTTGGATGAGCCAAAAGCAAGCAATGCTATCAGGTGAAAAATGGTTGAATCAAATGAAGGAACATCAGTCAATGTGCACTCAAATCACAAAAAACACGAACATTGAAAGGATTACTTTTACAGTATAAATACAAATTATCCTAATGACCTTGACAGGATTTTACTAAAGTAGTAAGTTACCAGAGTTACTGAATTAAAGACCTGTGATCAAATCACATTACTTATGGACCTCTCATTGATCCAAATTATTTATTTAGTATCTATATGAAGTAAAAAAAAATCTTAAAAAAAAACTTTTTTTCCCCTCAATATTTAGTACTCTTTGTCATAATTACAAGCTTTTATTTAGTTTCACCTGTCCCGATGTTTGTCATCAAATCTTGCAAGTTAAATTTGACCCACTTCTAGTTGTTCGATTAACGTGAAATTTGGCAGGTGTTCATAGTTCCCGTGACAATGCATCATGCATTTGTTAGAGAAAAACAAAATGGCGGCTCCAAGATGGCGGACGAGATTTGTGTTTATGGTCTGATTCGATTCAAAATTGGTATGTGGGGGTTTTCAGGGTCGAAGATTATGAATTTTCTGACAAAATTCATAAAATCAAAATGGCGGCTTCAAGATGTTCGACGATTTCTGTGATTATGATCCGATTCTTTTCAAAATTGGTATGTGGGGGTTTTCAGGGTCGGAGATTATGAATTTTTACTCAAAATTCACAAATTTAAGATGGCGAACGAGTTTTGTAATTATGGTCCGATTCGATTCAAAATTGGTATGTGGGTGTTAGGGGTAGGTACTTACTAAAAAGCACAAAATAAAATAATTAATAAAAAAAAACTTTTTAAAATCAAGCTTTTATTCAAATACCCTAAAAAGTACAAAATAATTGCTTTGGATGTGTGACGTAGGTTATTCCGGAAGTTATAGATTCAAAAGCTTGTCGCATCTGTATTCGAAATGAAAACTTTGCGCGACAAGCTCTTGAATCTAGAACTCACGGAATAACCTACTTTACACATCCAAAGCAATTATTTTGTACTTTTTAGGGTATTTGAATAAAAGCTCGTTTTTAAAAAGGTTTTTTTATTAATTATTTTATTAAATCTTCGAAACACTGTTGAGATTGACACAACCCCTGACACACCTCTGGAAAAAGCAGGAACAGCCGTAAACTGGGAATAACATTCATTTTCCCAGTCCCGTCCAGGATTCTAGTATCCAAGTATAATAAACAAACAAAAATGAATCTCAATATGCTATTTCACATATATTTTAATAAGTACTAGTATGATTAAAAATAACATAATACATGCAATTAACATGAATATATTAAAATAAAATTTGTTAATATAAAAAATAATTTTTGGTTGAAGCCAAATATTTATAAGAAATATACCATAATATCAGTTCTACAAAAATTGTAATCTAAGCAACAAAAAGCGTTACTCAATTAGTTTTTTTTTGGTTTGATAATCATATTGAATTTGATTTTATAAAATATAATTAATAATTGGTCATATAGTAATATGGCACTATAAATAAGTATATGTTATGAAACATAAAACAATGTAAACAAAACAACAATACTATCTATTTTAATAGGAGTAAAACTGAGCTTTCATGTGACTAGCATGTAGAATAAACAACCATAATAAGAGCCACTCACACATACTTTTACACATTTTTTTTTGCAAATACAAATAGGTGCAAGTCATGGCAAAATTAAAAAAAATATTTGATGGAATAAACATCAGTTATAAAATGTCATGCACTAATGATACTTGAAAAACTAATCATTTTAAAGCTATTGCCATTCAATAAAAACACAGAAAACAAAGTTAATGACCAAGAAAATTTGATTTCAAAAGGAAAAAATGTCATGTAGACGCAAATAAATAAAATACTCATATTAAGGAATAAGGCATTTTGTGATTTTTTGTATCCATAGAGTTGGTCAAAGGACCCCCCACCACAGATGGGAAAAAGCTTTTGATAAAATTTCCACAAATTTTGGTATGTTGTAGATTTTGACTCCGCAAAATTTCTCAATGATTATTGAATTCGTCTAAATCAAATATTCAATAACATCTATTCAATTTTTTAAATGTAAATACTACATTATATAATGAACAAATGGGTAAACATCTAGTAAAAAAATACTCTGAACCCAATCAAGTATTTCACATTATGATTTTCATCAATGTAAAAAGTTCAATTTTGTTATGAATATATATTTTTTTAAACAAATATCAATTTCTTCAGATTGTTGATATTATTTACAGTTTAAGTTATGTATGACATTGACATCAATAATGATCAATTTATCTTCTATAGACGACAAGAAAGTTAAACTTTTATTGATAATCATGTCATATGTTCGACCTTTCCTGAATTTTTAAAACATGATAAAACTGTATCTATGCAGGAAAACATTTTTTTGTGTCCATATTCGAAACTTTTGTTGAAGAATAAGTCAAAATTTACATAACAATATTTTCCATAAGAATGATATTTATATATAAAAATACATGATTCGAATTAGATTCTATGAATTCGAATCATTCATAAGATCATAGTGAGAAATAACTTCCTAATTACATGCCAAAAATAAAACACAAATCTATTCCGTTTTTTCACGGAATTTCTTGAGTCTAGTTTGAATAATTCTTCCAACATCATAGTAACGTGTGGTACCATCTTCTTCATAAGAATCTGAAATATTTAAGAAATTAAATGTTACCTCAGTAGCTGATCTAAATAACTGCAAATATGGTATCAAGAAGTCGTCAAATGAAACAAATTTGAAAAGGTAAGGTAGGCAACATTAGATATTTTTAATAGCTTTATTCCTAACTGAAATTGATTTTGTGCTTGAGTCGCATTGCATGGATTTCTTAAAACATCGTATTTTTAGTACTAAATAATGCAAGACTCGACCAATGAGTGTACCAGTGCAAAGTTTACAACTACACATTAAGATATTTTTAGACCAGTCAAGTGCATTTTTAGACGAACTATCAAGTACTACTTTTCAAAAAATCAATAATCTATCAGAAGAAAGAGTGTTTGAATGTTCTAGAAGATTTTATTACAACTCTTGAGACTGTTTTCGCGCTACACTATTTTAGCTCATGCCTTATATCTAAGTTATTTATCATCTAAATCGTTTAATTTTTTGCAGAGGTATTCAAAAAAAACCTATCTATCTGTAGTCTTTTAATTTTTTTGTTACACCCTAGTTTATTTAATAAAAATTGAAAATTATTATTTAGTTTTGTAATTTACAGGTATACATTTTTTTAAATCTACATTTTGTAGCTCATTTTGTTTCTATTTACAAGTTTTTGTTAAAATCAAAAACTAATTGAGTTTTGTGGGCGTTTTCCAATATTTTTATTTGGAAAATATATTGGTCTTTGTCTACTACCTGCCAACACTGGCTGTTTCGGGATAGCAAATATCTAGTTATTCGGCTAGGGTCTAACTCGCCCTTTTGAATTTTAGTACCGTTTATTTTTTCAATTTTTTATGTGTTGTGGAACTAATTATGAATGAGTAATGAAAGAAAAGTCGTGCAGTTGCTAGCAAAAGGTAAGAGTATTTTTATTACACATTTTAGTAAAGAAATATAAATATAATTTGATTGTATTTATACACAAACTTAACAATAAGGGTTAAAGTAATTAAGTGGTTAATTAATTCAAATTGGAATAATAATAAGGTTTTACCATTACCGGGATTATCTTATAAAATACTAAGAATCGGTTAAAACGATTAAATTTAAATGTATGAACATTTTTAGCGTTTATTTTTTAAATGTGTCTCTCTCCACTATAATCACGACATGCCCTAGACATCCACCTACAAATACAAGACAGAGACGTGTCCTAACTCAAATCAAACTTTTTAATTTGTGCATTATTTTTGTTACTGAGAAATGGGAAAAAGATAAATTATCATATAAGAGTAAATCTCGTTATGTGGCAAGCAAAAGGTAAGATTTAGTATACTTATTATATTGTTGAGTATTTTTATATTACCTATTTGTTTATATGTGTACTTACTTTGAAGATTAATTAAATAGTATATTTATAATCATAAAATTTGACAGTAGAGCATTTTTAAACGTTTAAATTTAGATATATAAAACTTGCTTCGCAACCCCTAAAAATTGATAAAAGTGCTCTAAAAAAACCCTTAAAATTACGTATTCAAAATCTCGTTTATTTTTTATTGAGAATTTTGATCTACCCAAAAAAACAGTATTGATAACTAGATAGAAAAGTTGAAATTTCTGAAAACCACTATTTTGCGGATAGGACTGTTTTCCAGTAACGCAGTGTTCATTTTATTAACCGACGAAACCAAAAAGGAGGAGGTTCTCTAGTCGACGCATATATTTTTTTTTATGTATGACCACGCATAATTTTTTCTGAGACGTCCGATTCCGATAATTATTTTTTCAGTGGATATGGTGTACTTCGAAGTTGGTTCCATTTGAATTTATAAGATGAAATCCACCCCCAAGGGTAGCAAAATGAAGGATATTGATCACTCACCCTCTGAATTCTGGTCCGTTAACCGATTCTATCAGGCATAACTTTGTACTGGGTTCTTCGATTTTGATTATTCTTTTTTTATTAGACAGGGTATACCTCATAGTTGATCATATTTGTTTTTCAAATGGAATTATCCACCCTTACGTGTAGAAAAATAGGGGATAATTGATTTTTCACTTGTGAACATTGGCACACATATGTAGTTGACAATGACAGATCGCTATTGTCATTATTTTTGTTCTGCTACATCCGTCACAATCATTATATTCTATGAGAGGATGGAATGATATACAAAGTAATGAAATAAACTAACCAGAATAACAAAAATAATTTATATTACAACAAATAGTAAAAGTAGATAATCATATTATTTAACTGGTCCTAGTTGAAGTAAGGTGGGTAAATCAGTATTTTAGAAGTAATCAAAAAACAAGTAGGTAGCAATTAGTAGATTTCAGCCATAAAAAACTTGAAAATGAAAATTTTTTAACAAAAAATTGAACCGACGAAATACGGAATTGAAAAGTAAAAAATAAATTAAACCTTCTTAGTCTCAATAACTAAGCTCCTAAACTAATGTAAGTAACTAATTTTGAGTCGGCGCCAAACGAACAATCAACAAAGATCATTAAATTACTTCAAAAAAATTATCAGAATGTCACCGCGCAACTCGATGCCATCATTTTACGCCTTACCTAATTCATTTGCTTGTTTGTTTGGCGCCGACTCAAAATTAGTTACTTACATTAGTTTAGGAGCTCAGTTATTGAGACTAAGAAGGTTTAATTTATTTTTTACTTTTCAGTTCCGTATTTCGTCGATTTAATTTTTTGTTAAAAAGTTTTTACTTTTTGTGGCTGAAATCTACTAATTACTACCTACTTGTTTTTTGATTACTTCCAAAATAATGACTTACCCACCTTACTTCAAGTATTACCAGTTATTATATTATTGTTATTAATAGTTCATACTACTTTCTATTATTTTCAAATATGAGAAAAAAAAGTCCCTTTCCCCAGTGATATTCATAGTTTGAATACAAGGTATAATACTAACTGCTCCATAACAAGGCATAGAACTGAGTTTTTTTAAAACTGTTTTAGTTACCAAGCAGCTCACTTATACAACTTGTTACCATTTAAGCCTAATTCATGTAATGAATTACTTAAGACTAAGCTCTGAAAGATCATTGTTGATCGTAATATTGGAGTCTGTTGATATATGTTTGTGCCAGTTGTTCTTTATATACATACGTCTCAACTAGTCGGGGTACATATGAAAATATGCTTGGCAGAACTATGTACCTTTTGTAATAATGCCTGCTAACCACCTGTATTTGAAGCAATAAAAGTTATTACTATTATTATTATCGAATATAACTATCTGTTTGTAATCATAAAATACGACCGACCCCTTTGTGCATTTTGAATCATAAATATTCAAAAGGCTCTCATGTACTAGACATTTTGCTTTCGTACAGATCTAAAGTTTTTCTCGATGGAAATATAAGTCTTATAAAATAACTGATTAACTTACAATATAATAATTAGTTTTTTTTTAAATCGGTTTATTGTCTAACAGGAGATATCCCAATTACAAGACAATTTATATATGTATATAAGTTTACATTTCAATTTCTTACAAATAAGTAAAGGTACTGAAAAAGAATGAGTAATGAGAATAATAAAAAAAAAGATAGATTAGAACAAAATAAATCAACTAATTATTGTTACAGCTTTTGAAGTAAAAGTGCTTTAATTTTATTTTTGAAATTACTAAGATTATCTGCAAAGACGTCAGTAGGAGAGCAAATTTCATTGTACCTTTTGCATACAGTGTGTATTGGTGATTTGGTGAATAGATTTGTTCTATATGGTTGTAGGTAGAAGCATGACTCTTTTCTGCTACTCTGGCGTGGAATGTGGAAATCAAGTTTGTACAGAATATCAGGACAGTCTATCAAACCGTGTATAATTCTAAATATAAAAATACATGAATAATATATTCTCCTATTTTCTAAAGATAGGAAAGAGAACCTATCGAGAAGTATTTTGTTGCAGCAACCTTGCTGGGGGTAAACACCATCTAATTTGAAGATCATATATTTCATAAATTTTCTTTGGCACAATTCGACAGCTTGTATTTGCACGTTATATATTGGGGCCCATATTAGAGATCCATACTCCAGTCTTGATCTTACAAATAAGTTGAAGAGTTTAGTAAAGCAATCAATATTTTGAAAATCATTGCAGGTCCGAAATATTAATCCTAGCATTCTTTTGGCTTGTAGAGTGATTTTATTTATGTGTAATGAGAAGTTCAGCTTAGGGTCGAACCAGATACCCAGATCTTTGGTTTCTGAACATTGAGTCAGGATATGATTGTTTATTTGGTAAGGATAAAGAGTAATATTTGCTTTTAGACTGAAGATCATGTATTTACATTTCTGTATGTTCAGAGGTAGCTTATTAACTTTGCACCAATTGTATAAGGAATCAATGTCATTCTGAAGTACTAGACAGCCGTCCAATGAAGAAATGGGTCGAAATAATTTCAGGTCGTCTGCGAATAACGTTACGGAGCTAGAAAATTCTTCACATATATCATTTATGAATATGGAAAAAAGGAGTGGGGCTAATACACTTCCCTGGGGTGCACCGCTAGATGCTGTGAAGGTGAATGATTTGTGACCTCGATGTTCAACATATAATTTTCTGTCTGTGAGGTAGGAATCAAAAAATGACAAGAGTGGTTCGTCTAGACCGAATACATCCAGCTTTAAAAAAGATTCAGTCTCCCAAGTGCATCGGACACCACCACAATTATATTTTCTTTCCAACCCAACTGGTTTCCAATGCACTAAGACTGAATACTTTTTAAACTAACCATCACATTTCAAATGATTTAGTGAATAATATTTAGCGGGGTTTTTCCATCCTGAAATTGGTGGGAAAATACGCAAGATTTTATTTAAGGGTTCTTGAGCACTTTGTCTATTTCGGGTGTTGTGATTGTGAAACGAGTGTTGTACTACTAAAAAAACTAGATGAAGTTGAAAAGAGAATTGAATTATCTTTTCAACGATATACCACTTGACCCCCTATGCTATTTGAAATTTTTAAGTTGATGTGCCATCTATCTAGCCATTAAGATGTCTTCTATTTCAAAGAGTTGTATCGATGATATCATTCAAAATAGTTTTGGTGCCATTGTTCTATGTCGAACCGTTCAAAAGTTAACAGGAAATGGAGGACTAAAAAGAGACACATTCGCAATTGTGATGCCTTCCAAAATTTTCAAGTTGGTGTGCCCCCAGTGCCCTCTATCGAATAATTGTAATGTATCTTCTCTCAAAAAGTAGGACCGGTAATACCATTCAATAAATTTCATGTCTCATTGTTTCATATCAAACCGTTCAAAAGTTATCGAGGTAAGGGTAACATTCAGATCCGCACTTATACTTGACATTTCAAATGCATATTGTGAAAGAACCTTCAAACGAAGTTCGAAAAAAATAGGATCGTTGGAAAGAGAATTGAATTATCTGTTCAACGATGTGCCACTTGTCCCTCCATGCTATTTGAAATTTTTAAGTTGATGCGCCCCCTACGCCATCTGACGAGCAACCACAATGTCTATAATTTCAAAAAGTAGTATATGTGATATCATTCAAAACGGTATGTCGAACCGTTCAAAAGTTAACAGGGGGGGGGCTATAAAAAGTCCCGAACTATATAGTCTCCTAGGTTACTACTGCATATTTTTTATACCCTTTTTGTGACAAGATAAATATGTAACTCAGGGACGAGCCTATGGGGGGGTTAGCCCCCCCCCCTCCCCTTCAATGTTAGACAATATGGCAAATTGTAAATTTTACAAACTAAAAAAAAAAAACATGTCATAGGAAAATGTCAAGTTTTTTCTGATTCCACACTAGGAATTTTCAATTGAAGCTAGGAATTTCCAACTTCAAAAATTTAAAAATCCGACTTTGTGGTCAGAATTTCTAATCTACATTTCTGCGTTTCAATGGAATATCTTAGCTGGAAATTTCAGGTCAGCTGAGTTATTAGAAAAATCACAAGTGCAAACTACCCCTAAATAGGGGTGGATTGAATTTTTCAATGTGGTAGCATGATATGATATGATGATGATATGATGACCTTGATAATCGCATTATAAGTTATGATATTAAAATCGCTTATTACATGACCAGAAATAGAAAGTTTCGATTACACCCTGTATCAGCTAATGCAATTGCTATCGTGGTCACATAGAATTAATCTAATATACTAAAATTTCAGCAAATTATATCGATGCCTAGAAACCCCCTTATATCTGGGCCTAGTCCTTTACAGGTTTTAAGTCTGAAGATGATTTGGCAAAAATCACTCATTACCCCCCCCTCCAAAAAAATTCCTTTTGGTTCGTCCCTGATGTAACTGTGTAATATAGTCAAATGCAATATTTATTCTATTCTAGTTCTTTTATCGTATACCACTACAATTGTCTTTAACACTTGCTATGTACGGTTCTTTGGAAGAATAACTAAATTCTCACACAAATCATTACATTTATATTGAAAACATAGTAACTAGTTTTTTCCGATCAACTTTCAAATCTGAGATTTTTGACTGTTTTTTTTTTAATTTTATTTGCGGAAGATAATCTAAAATAACAAATTTCACACAGTATAAGAGAGAACTCGTCAAAATGTGTTTTTATAAGTACAAAACCTTATCATTTCTATGTACCGTTTGGCATTCATTCAGAAAAAGGACTTGTGTGCTCAAATAGTCACTATAAAAATGGTATCCAAAAATGAAAACAATTTCAATTCCTGAATTAGTTTTGAGTCATCAAAGTATATTTTAGTTACCTGGGACAGACCAAATTAAAATAAGTATTGTACAAAAACTGTTAAAGGAATCCTTAGTTTCAAAATCATTGTATGAGGATGAAGACGGAACATTTGTTTTTAGGTACTTACATCTCAAGTGTTCTTACCTTCAAAGTAAATAAGCTCACAAAATTCATTCATTCCAGTACCTTCAAGCACTTTCTTCAGTGTCAAATAAAACTGCAAAATGATTTCCTTCTTATGTTTGTTATAAAAATCTGAAAAGAATTTGATAATTATCAGCTGCAATTGTTTTTTTTTATGATTTTGTTATCGTTTCAAATTGAGGTATATCATTCCATATGACAGAAATTATTTTCGACTTGGAGTGTTGTGTACCTGAATGAGGTCCAGTCTTATCAAATACATCTTTGAACGTCTTCAGTGGAGTGGCATATTCTGCAGACACATATATCTTCTTATTTTTATCCGATACAATTTTGTAGACTGCATTTTTGTATACCCTGTCTTTTACTCCAGCAACTGTGATTATCTTTTCAGGAAGTGACTGAAATTTAACATGAATATAAGTTTTTTGAGACCTTCTAGAAAATGACAATGATACTGTGGCAATATACTTACGCTACTTTCATCAATAGAGGGGGAATATTCATTTTTCAGACTAATGAAGCATGTCATTGATTTTGGAATCAAAATAAAAAGTTTGTATACATTGAAATTAATATTATTCTTGTCTTCATAATCCTGCATTAATTCCTTCAAATTTTTTTCTTCGTTGCCAGTCTTTGGTAAAACTATATTTAAATATCCATGGAAGAACGAATATGCCATTCCAGATCCATAATCTAAACCATTGTCTTCGGCAACCCATAGAGAGTGACGCAAATGGCAGTTGTCCTAAAAATATAAGACAATATGATTGTTTTTACCAAAGGTAAGATATTCCTAGTTCATTTAACTTCTGTTAGCACACCACTGGAGTTTTGAAAGAATTATACCCATTATAGATTCTACTACAAAAAGCTTTATTTCTGGATTCATACTGTTTTCGTTCAAGCAATACATAGTGTTGCAAGAGGCTAAATAAATAAATATAAGTGTTGCAAGAGGCTAAATAAAAAAAAAACTATTTGATTATCGGACAAGATTAGAGAAAATTGGTTGTAAATTAAATCACACTCACAATTATGATTACTTCGCCAAGTACATTTGCATCAATCAGTATTTTTTATTGACTTTGTCTATAATGAATTAAAATTTATATTATTTTCATTAAATCAGGTTCAGAATGGAAACCAACTTTTATTTTTCATTATTCGGTAAGCTTTACATATTTTTTTGGGAATCCGAAAATGAGTTATTGTTATTAAATTATTCACTGTATCCTCACATTGTTATTACTCATCTCATTCTTCGATACCAAACAAATATGTTATGCTTATTGAATAATTGAAAAAGCTCCTGGCCAGGGGCGAAACGTTTTAAATAAAAAACGAAATAAAGTAATTAACCTAGGATACCAAATTCCAAGAAAGTTTGCATTCTAATATAAAGAGGATTCAAGAACACCTGTCTACTATATATATATATATATATATATATATATATATATATATATATATATTTTAATTAAACACAAAACACGTCCTCCATCCAATTTTGATAAAAACTTCACCGCAAAAACTGGATACCAATTTGAAAAACATTCTGACAAAAATTGTCAATTAATTTAAAAAAAAAATAATCTTCTCCACCCTTTACCAAATCTGAATAGATTCTGACCCTAAATCACCGAACTCGTCCGCCATTATATTGTTACGAAAACTAATACAGTACTGCACTGCATGATGTTTCGTGACACGCAAGGTGACGTAATGGCAGCTTCCCCAACATTCGAGGGTTTTCTAGAAGGTCATCAGCAAGACGTTTCTAGAGCTAATGACTTAGTAATTGTAGTAGTTGTTTTTCCGGAAAGTGAAAAGTCGATCAGTACATTACAGTTAGTAGTTCATTCATATCAGCGAGTTCATTCATGGTGAAGCATTATTTAGTGAAGTGCGGTACGCAGTATATTTTGGGCAGTGAATTTGGAATGATTTATTTAATTGTCAGAGTGCAGTATTGTGTTGTTTTTGTGAATTATAAATAATAATAGCCACGAACCCCTTATTCGTAACAATAGAGTTAAGTCTAAATGCATTTTCTTGCAAACCATGTAAACGTCGATTCAAGAAAATTGTATGTGTGGAAGTGGGCCAAATTTGTTATTATAAAGTTTGTCCCATTAGTTACACCCTCATCTTTAAAATCATTCAATCATCAGGGATATACCTAGCTCGCTAACAGTGCCGGATTTATACTCATTTACGCCAGGGGCTAATTCTTACGATGCTGCCAATTGGTATTAATTGTCAATTTCAAAGGACCCAGACCCATTTATTGTTTTTTTTTCATAACATAAAATTATTACATATAAATAAATAATAAATATTCATTCGCATGAATAAAAACAATTGTTTACATTGAATGATGTACATTAGCGGATAAATATAAGTAAGTCACTGAAGTGTATAACAGTTTGAGCTGTTATACCCCTTGTGTGTGACTATGCTATACTAATAATAATAATAATAATATCTAAACATACGATCTGAAGGGTACCCATTAGGACCGATAAGGTTGAGTATGGGTTTTCTGATCATATCTTATATGATCTTATATATATACATAGGTATAGATATGATAAGGCATTTCTTTGAATAATTGTATACTTCATAACATTTAGTCATAAATTGATATTCATGTCACCCACAATAATGTGAATGTCTACAGACATTTTATTTGTGTCTTGTAGATACTGGGTCAAATAGAAGATGAAGTTTTCAGTATTGGTTGAGGGAGGTCTATATATAGAAGTTATCAATATTGATTCGTTTTCATCTGTGTTCACTTTAATTTGTATCGATTTACAATTGCCAATTAAAATATTTTTTGATGAAAATGTGTAAGTATTATTTAAATATACCAAAACACCATCATTTTTATTTATGTCTCCTTCGCTATAAAAACTTACATAACTTCGGTTCAGTAAAACTTTTATCTTCTATTTGAAACGTCTCTGTAAGAACAATGCAATCAAATTCAAAAGAGAGTTCATTCCGAGCTATTTATAGTTGGTCTAAGTTTTTCATTACACTACGTATATTTTGGTGGATCAGTTTAAAGTTGTTATTTTTTGTGTACTAATGACTTACTGTTAAGTTCATTTATATTACTCAACTCTATGGTTTCTATAGGTTCATAATTATAATCGCGGATATAGGGATCCATTTCATATAGAAATCGAAACTTTTCGAAAAGATAATTTATCTACAAACTGAGCAACTATAAACAGAACAGATAATGAATAATTGCCAATTACTTATTTTTTACTGCTACGTGTGGATCTCCCATTTATAGTACCGGGGCCAGACCCCGTTTTGAACAGCTTCTTGTTGGATTCTTCCCTCTCTCGATCAGCAGGGGGAACCGTGTACCTCTTCAGACTTGTTTTTCTTTCATTCAGATTGTTTCCCTCGTCGGACGAATTTTCATATCCCAAGATATCTTCTATTTCATTGTTGTGATTCAGTTTCAGATATCGTAAGTGTAACCCACACTGTTGATGTATAGTTTGTTGCGATAAATATGTGCTTTCTTATTTTCTTTCCGGGCCTTTCTCAAATGATGAACTAATTCTCTTCTTTCAGATCTCTCTTCAGGGGATAGATCTTCCACAATTGATACTTTTTGTCCTTTAAGTTTCTTGATATTTTTGAGGATTTGTTGCTTTGTTGTGAACCTCACAAGCTTCACTTTGATTATTTTGTTTTCTTAATTTTTTCCAATTGTATGAATATTATTTATTTCTCCTCTGGTTAAATCTAATTCTAGTTTGGAGTTCAATAGATTCAGTGTGTAATCGAGTAAGTTGCCGTCTTTATAATCTGAATTGAAAATTAGTATATTATTCTCTTTTATTGTTTTCTCAAGTTCAGTATTTTTCTTCCGTAGGTTTTCAACCTCTTTCTCTAACGTTTTCACTTTTTCGGAACTCTGAGTGATTATTTGTTTCAATTCGCTTATTTGTTCAAATAGTGCATTTGTAAGCGATTTGTTTTGCTCGGAGATAAAAAGTTTCAATTCCTCTGTGTTACTCATTTATGAGATTATAATCGAATTTATTTCACGGTGAGTATTTCAGCCCACAGACTAAATCCGAGTTTCAGAAATATAAAGAAACACATTTTATTTACTTCACAAACTTGAACCTAACAACATTTTTTATATAAATACTTTGCTGATTTTTTTTATGCAAACTCATCAATGGCGTCATCATAGTTCAATTCTAATAACAAGTCACTGTTGATATTCAAAATCGATGGGCTATTCAAAGTATCCTCTACCATCGAATTCCTAAGGAATTTTTTACTCTTTTTAAAGTTGAGAATTACTTTTTACCACTGGCATTACTAATCATCAGGGATAGGAACATTCTCAGAGCTACTTCTATGTTGCAAAAAGTATCTTTTATTTTATATTTCAGCAAAAGCGCCATTAATAATCTTGCAGTGAATATTGTATCACTTACGTTCTCGACAATAGAATTCAGGAAATGTTTTAGTTGAACACATTCATTACCTACTGACACCTCTAAATCATTTGGGTATACATCAGTTGAAACACGTGCTTCATCTACGATCACATCACCTTGCAGAGATGCAATTGAAAACAAAAATGGAAAAGTAGAGGTGAGATCTTTGTAGGCTTCAGCACGAATATTTACTTCGCCAAATGGTCAATCGCTTTCAAGAACACCGGAGTTCGCATTCTGGACTGTGGTGTCGATAAAGCTTCAGTGTCAGCTTCTTCAAAAGTCAATTTCCTCTTAAGGGTTCTGACCTCCTCTCGATAGTTAATTTCTGTTGAGAGTAGTTGCCCCTCTTTTTCATAGAAATTGAACTTTTCTCGTAAAGGTTCATAATACTTTTTCAATGAAATATATAAACTGAGATACGTGTCCAGGCCTATGCTTGAAATTTGCAGAGACTTGCTGACTTGATCTGCTCTCTGTTTTGTTTCTAGTTATTGTGTTATTGCTGGAAATTCCACTCTGGATTCATCGGGAAAACAACCCCCGAACATTACACATATTGACAGGCACATGCCCGAGATCACCTTTCGCCAACGTACTATCGGAAAGATTTTGCTGGGTCTCAACACCAACAAAGCCTGTGGATCTGACGGAATCCCGCCGATTGTTCTCAAGAAATGTGCCCCCGAACTAACACCTGTTCTTTGCAAGTTGTTCAACCACTCTTACAATTTGGGGGTATTTCCGTCCAATTGGAAAATTGCAAGAGTACAGCCAGTCCCTAAAAAAGGCAAAAAGGCCCTACCTAGCAACTACAGACCTATCGCACTGCTATCTATTAATTCAAAGGTCATGGAAAAAGCCATCAACATCGAGCTCATGAAATATCTGGAAGACTCAGGAATTGTCAACGATAGGCAATATGGCTTCCGCCATCAGAGATCAACTGGTGACCTGCTCGCTTACGACTCACATATATGGCAGCTATCTATTGAAAAGTATGGAGAAACTTTAGCTGTGGCATTAGATATCTTCAAGGCGTTCGATCGAGTTTGGCACCAGGGACTCCTCGCCAAGCTTCCGTCTTATGGCTTGCCTCCTCAGCTGTGTTCTCTGCTTGGTAGTTTTCTCTCAAACAGGTCTCTCCATGTAGTGGTCGATGGAGTTTCATCTGACACTCTACTCATAAATGCTGGTGTTCCGCAAGGATCTATTCTCGCACCAACACTATTTCTACTTCACATCAACGACCTGTTGAAAGCAACTTCATGTCCAGTACACAGCTTTGCCGATGATAGTACCCTCCATACCGCTTTCTCTTCCAGGGCCCCTATATCAGCCCGTGAAACCAGAAATGAACGAGGAAGAAATGTTAATAATATAAATATGGACTTAGCAACAATTCTCGAGTGGGGATCTAATAACATGGTAGAATTCAATGCAAACAAAACACAAGCATGTCTTTTCTCTAGAAAAGCCGATCTCACTGTGCCTAACATAACTTTGTCAGGAGTAACCATACCACTGAAGTCATCCATATCGATGCTTGGTATTACTATCAGCAATAACCTTTCCTGGGAAAATCACGTGAGGTCCATTGCCAAAAGTGCATCCCAAAAACTTGGTTTTTTGTTTCGTGCCAAGAGCTATTTACCCCACTCAGCTGCTTATGATCTATAAGGCACAGATCCGACCTGTCCTGGAATACTGTTCCCATATTTGGAGCGCGGCACCTAAACATATCCTGAGGCTATTGGATTCTGTCCAAAAAAGGGCAATTCGTCTCGTCGGTGATGCCTCGCTTACAAACTCGCTCACTTGTCTGGAACACCGTAGAAAAGTTGGCGATTTGTCTCTATTTTATAGATATTTTCATGGGCGATGCTCTTCTGAAATATCAACAATCGTTCCTGCTTTGGCAGTCTCTTCGAGACTAACCCGTCAAGTTCAGTCATCACACCCCTTCGTGGTCACTTTGGAGACCTGCAGAACATCACTTTCCAAAGACTCGTTCATCCAACGAACAGCGAGGCTTTGGAACTCATTGCCTAGGGAGGTGTTCCCGAGGCATACAACCTCCAGAAATTTAAGAAGAACACCAACTCCTACCTTCTTTCCCTTGGTTCCCACGATGTTCTCTGAACATTACAGGATATCCCTTTTCGTGGGAACCAGAACATATAAAAAAAAAAAAAAGATGGATAAATAGAATGCGGCTTGCGGCTTTTTACAAGCTTTATTTAGTTTCACCTGTCCCGATATGTCTCTGCAATCAAATCCTGCAAAGTTAAATGTGACCCACTTCTAGTTGCCCGATTAACGGAAAATTTGGCAGGTGTTCATAGTTCCCGTAACAATACATTATGGAATTTTTGTTAGAAAAAAAACAAAATGGCGGCTCTAAGTTGGCGGACGAGATTTGTGTTTATGGTTCGATTCCACTCAAAATTGGTATGTGGACAATCTCGGGTTCGAAGATTAGGAATTTATTGTCAAAATTCATATATTCAAGATGGCGGCTCCAAGATGGTGGACAAGTTTTGTGATAACGGACCGTGTTTCTATTCACAATTGGTATGTCGGGGTTTTTGGGGTCGGAGATTATGGATTTAGTCGAAAATTATTAATTTTTTGTCAGAATTCATAAATTGAAGATGGCAGCTCCAGGATGGCGGACGAGTTAATCTTTAGATGGTCTTCTCATTGAAAAACTAGAATAAATTCAATTTATTCATTCATTCATCAATAATATTTACATAGTGAAGATCTTTATAATACATATTTCAGTTTTTTTTTTTTTTATATGTTCTGGTTCCCACGAAAAGGGATATCCTGTAATGTTCAGAGAACATCGTGGGAACCAAGGGAAAGAAGGTAGGAGTTGGTGTTCTTCTTAAATTTCTGGAGGTTGTATGCCTCGGGGAACACCTTCCTAGGCAATGAGTTCCAAAGCCTCGCAGTTCGTTGGATGAATGAGTCTTTGGAAAGTGATGTTCTGCAGGTCTCAAAGTGACCACAAGCGGTGAAGACTGAACTTGACGGGTTAATCTCGAAGAGACTGCCAAAGGAGGAACGATTGTTGATATTTCAGAAGAGCATCGCCCATGAAATATCTATAAAATAGAGACAAATCGCCAACTTTCTACGGTGTTCCAGACAAGTGAGCGAGTTTGTAAGCGAGGCATCACCGACGAGACGAATTGCCCTTGACAGAATCAATAGCTTCAGGATATGTTTAGGTGCCGCACTCCAAATATGGGAACAGTATTCCAGGACAGGTCGGATCTGTGCCTTATAGATCATAAGCAGCGACTGGAGGTGAAATAGCTCTTGGCATGAAACAAAACCAAGTTTTTGGGATGCACTTTTGGCAATGGACCTCACGTGATTTTCCCAGGAAAGGTTATTGCTGATAGTAATACCAAGCATCGATATGGATGACTTCAGTAGTATGGTTACTCCTGACAAAGTTATGTTAGGCACAGTGAGATCGGCTTTTCTAGAGAAAAGACATGCTTGTGTTTTGTTTGCATTGAATTCTACCAAGTTATTGGATCCCCATTCGAGAATTGTTGCTAAGTCCATATTTATATTGTTAACATTTCTTCCTCGTTCATTTCTGGTTTCACGGGCTGATATAGGGGCCCTGGAAGAGAAAGCGGTATGGAGGGTACTATCATCGGCAAAGCTGTGTACGGGACATGAAGTTGCTTTCGTTGATGTGAATAGTTAATAGTTAAAGTCAATTTAGGTTGAGCCAGTTAGGTGGATCCGCCTAAGCCTGAAAGGCTTGTGTTGCGGTTACACCAACTAGCCCAAGGATTAAGTATTAGTATAAAGATCACTCTTTACAAAAGAGAGTGTAGCAAATAGAGAATATAAGCCTCTTAAAATGGATGGTTTTGGAAAAAAAAAGACTGAATGAAGATAGCTCAGAACTTACAGGAAAAAGGCCTCATAATGACGATGCATTAACAAAAATGCATAGATTAAGGCGTACTTACTGAAAAGCACAAAATAAAATAATAAAAAAAAAAATTTTTAAAGACAAGCTTTTTATTCAAATGCGCTAATTAGTAAAAAATAATTGCTTTGGATGTGCGACGTAGGTTATTCCGTGAGTTCTAGATTCAAAAGCTTGTCGCTTTTGTATTCGAACTGAAAACATTGCGCGACAAGCTTTTGAATCCATAACTCACGGAATAACCTACGTCGCACATCCAAAACAATTATTTTTTACTTTTTAGTGCATTTGAATAGAGCAAATCAAAAACTCACTCCGCTAACACGAGCGTATATGCGAGGAAACGGAACGAAAATTAATGTATACTACTCCTAAACATTCTCCGTCGGCGAACGGAACATCAAAAGAGCCGATAGTCAACGTGGGTTTGAGCGACAGCTGTTTGAGTGACCGCAAACCAATGATAATGCTTATAGGTGTGTCAATACCTTGAGACTAATAAATCACCAGTTTCAAGAGGTCTGAGTAAATGAAAGCCAGTAGCGTCTCTGGTCTGGGATCGAAATAGGTTTTAAAATATTATATAGTTGTGATGTATTTCGTTGGAAAATATGTCTTTTTTTCGACCATAGGAAAATGAAATTATGATGATCCGATTGCCTATTAATACATCCTCGTTTATGGCATATTTTTTTATTTTAATGTATTTTTAAAATATTTAAATATCTAAATAAAATTAGTTATCTCCGCCTCTGCTGCTCAAAGTGTCTTTTTGATGCGGCGGTCGCCACGGTCGCGATTTGAGTGTTTGCTTGCTGTCTTTTTTTTGTCCTTTGCCGCCTCTTAAAGTTTCCCGAGGGGCTAATACCCAGATAACACAGGATATCCTATGGATATCCATTTCATGTACAATTCTGGTCGGGATATCCCTGGATTTGAAATGGACATCCATAAGATATCCGTCGACGGATTTGAAATGGATATCCTTCAGAAGATATCATATGGATGGCCATAAGATATCCGGAGCAAATATGGATTTTTTTTTTAATTTTTTTTCATCTCTACATATATTAATTTTTTTGGAAAAATCTCATGTTTGAAATGGGTATCCTTCAAAGATATCCTAGGGATAGCAATGAGATATCCAAAGCAATCATGAATGAATGTAAATATTCTCGTAGATACACAAATTGTACCTTTTCAAAAATATGTTGTCGCGGGGACCCTCTGCGACCACAGAACAGATATACATGTGTCTGCGACAGCCTGGCCATACTATACGCATAATTACTGGCGACGTCTGTCATTTTGTTGAGGAAGGTCGAAGGTCATAGCCATAGCACTGAATCCAAACAAAAGTCGTGTTTTTTTTCTATTTTCCTTCGTTTTTGATACCCTGTTGGTCTGGACATAATGGTTTTCATCTGTAGCAATTGATTGTTTCCAAAGGGAATTATATATATTGGCCGAATACAGGTAAATATCAATCGAGGACATAACCTATAAAAATCCATTATTTCCAATGTGTTTGCTGTTTGAGTTTCGATATTTTCAGAAATGCTGAAAAGCACCTCGTTACATTTGCCACAATACACGAGTTTTTCAAATGTCACAGTGACCAGATTAAAAATGGTGTGAATGCCTACAACAGTGGACATGTGATGAAGATGATTCATCAGTAGATTCGAACATTTTCCTATTGATTGCACTGAAAAAATGAATCTTTCGGAAGAATATTTGGGAACTGGATCGAAGTTCAAAGCTTATGTTGGTAAGTTGTATGTTTTTCTATTCTAGAACTCTTTTTTAGGTACCTAAATGAAATCTCAAAAATATGACTTTGTGGAACGATGCCTTTCTTCCATGCTCACTAATATGTTTGCCTCCAAATATAGCTGGTATGGAGCAAAAAAAATAAAGTGGACAACTAAAACTTGCTGAATTATCACTAGGTGAAAAGCCCATTCAGTTGTTCAATTTATTTGATAATTTGTATTGTCTCATAAGAGACTGCTAGTTCAGTGAGAATGCAGAATTTCCAAGAAAAGTATCATAGTATACCAATAAAGAGAGAGAAAAACTATGGCAGTGGTATATATATTATCATCATCAGTATTCGAATTCAAAAGAAAGCATAATATTTCTCAGTATTTTTTTGTAAATTTCAACATTAATTATACCCGTGAATATATCATTTCAGAAGCGGCTGACCTCAGTGATTCGACGAAAAATAAAAAAGCTACTGAAGAAGCCATCTAGGCTTGGCTGAGAAGGGCCAAAGAATGGCATCTGTCATCTTCTAGAATAAAGGAAACACCTGGATGGACGAAGAAAATAGCATTCTATTTTTTCTTTAACTTTATTTTTTTGATTATTTTGCATTTAATATTTTGTTTTTATTTTAGAGTTTACATATACATTTCATTTGTTGATAACTCCGAAGTTTATGAGAATTTTTTTGATACCAGAGTTTATTAATACATTTTTTTTTTGTTCAATACCATTATTTCATTTCCCTCCAGATTGCTATTACTATATTTTATCTTCGATGGATATCCCCGAAGGATATCTTTAGAATATCTCTCAAGGAATCTTTCAGATAGCTTTTGAATATCCCTGAAGGATATCTCATGGATATTCCTGAAAGATATCTTATGGATATCTTTGAAAGATATCTTATGGACATCTCTGGAGGATATCTTATGGATATTCTTGAAGGATATTCTATGGATGTACAGGTTGTTCCACTTTGGACATCCATCGGATGTCCATAAGATATCTTTTGGATATAATTGGATGTCCATAGTATATCCATAAAATTCATGGAGGACGTCCAATGGATATCCATTGGATGTCCATGTGTTATCTGGGTAGTCCCATAGCCCCTCCCTAAATCCGGCACTGCTAGCTAATATAGAAAAAAATTATTATAAAGTGAAGTATCACAGCACTATATAGGGATCTCGATCTCAAGAAAATAATTTTACCTAATTATAATATAAAATATTTCAATTACCTAACTACACTACAAATGGAAAATAATTTGAAATAGATTGATACATCCTGCAATATCGAACCGACATTGACAAACCCACTATCGGAATGAAAATAAATTATTTGTATATCTCCAAGAATGACGCCAACATTTGTATTTTTATCTTACCTACGTGGGGGAATCCCAAACTTTAGGTACTCTTGAAATATCATTTGGAAATTTTACAGTGCATTTTCAAATTACTCTTTAACGTGACGGATTGAATAATAGAGTGAACATAGGTGGTGGATAATAATTGTGTCTCCATCGATTATTAGGTAAAAACATATTATAAATCTATATGTAGTTATATATCTATAATGCTCATCTATAGTGAATATAATGTAAAAAATTCCGATGGCGCGTCCAATCGGAAGACGTAAATTTTACAAACTATTGCTGACAAATGTATGATCATTGTCTAATGTATCTTTAGACAATGATGTTCTGACCTGACATATATACAGGGTGATTTACGTAGGCCGTGCATTAGAGGTTTTTCAACTTGCAGTTGGATTAGAAACTTGAAATCTGTTATGCCATCATAATCGATCATGTCGTTCTACCTAAAATATGTTTAGTCTTACAGCTACACAGGGTGTGCCAAAGATCGGTACCAATATTATTATTTTACAAGCTTTTATTTAGTTTCACTTGTTCGTTCGTGTTCGTGAATTTTGACCGACTTCTAGTCGTCCGATTAATTTGAAATATGGCAGATGTTCATATTTCCGGTGACAATTAATTATGGAGTTTTTGTTAGAGAAAAAACAAAATGGCGGCTTCAAGATGGCGGAGGAGATTTGGGATTATGGTCCGATTCGATTCAAAATTGGTATGCGGGGGTTTTCGGGGTCAGAAATTATGAATTTTTTGTCAAAATTCATAAATTCAAGATGGCGGACGAGTTTTGTGATTATGGCCCGTTTCGATTCAAAATTGGTATGTGGGGGTTTTCGGGGTCGAAGATTATGAATTTTTGTCAAAATTCATAAATTTAAGATGGAGGACGAGTTTTGTGATTATTGGCCGATTCGATTCAAAATTGGTATGGGGGGTTTTCGGGGTCGGAGATTATGAATTTTTTGTCAAAATTTATAAATTCAAGATGGGGCCAAGGAGGACGAGTTTTCTGATTATGGTCATATTTCATTCAAAATTGGTATGTGGAGGTTATCAGGTTCGGAGATTATGATTTTTTTGTCAAACTATTAATTGAAGTTGACGACTTCGGGATGAAGGACGAGTTTTGTGATTATGGTCAGATTCTATTCAAAATTGGTGTGTGGAAGTTTTTGGGGTCGGAGATCATGATTTCTTTCAGCTCAAAACTTACAGGGAAGAGACTAGTGATGTAACAAATATAATTTTTTAGCATTCGCGAATACGATTGAGAATATCTGTCACCGATATTTGCGAATACGAGAGCGAATATTCAGTTTTTAAATCTGGCGCCATTTATCTATGGCTGAAATTTGACAGCTGACTTACGAGGCAAATCGCACGCACACGTTTGTTACCGTTTGCATTTTCGATAGGAAAATGATAGTGTTAAAGCCACATACGTTCAATGACAGCCGCCATACCAGATACAATATTAAAGGCCTCTTGTTGTCATGGGAAATTTCAAAAAAAAAAAATTGAAATGTGTAGTTCGAGATGCAGGCGCAAACATGAAAAAAGGTGATTCGTTATGAATTTTTTCTGACGTTCATATTCGCATGAATTTTGCGAATGCGGATGTCTAGAAATACGCGACATATTCGCAAATGCGAATATATTCGTTACATCACTAAAAGAAACCTTGTAATAACTAAAAAGCAAAAAATAAAGTAACTAATGAAAAAACTTTTTAAAGACAAGCTTTTATTTAAGCCGTGTACAAACGTATAAAATAAATGTAAGTCATTGCTGACAATTATTTAATTATTTCTTGTTGAATTATTTGGTTTTAAAAAGCTTGTCGCGCGAATTGTAATAAAATTATTACTTCGACAAGTTGTTACTTACCAACCATTCATTGTCCAATGAAATTAATTGGTATCTACTTTCATGAATACTTTGTAAAAATCAATAATACGACAAGTTCTTACTTACCAACTAATCACTGCCCAATCAAATTAATTGGTACCTACTTTTATGAACACTTCGCGCGACAAGGTTTTTGAAAACAAATAATTCAACAAAAAATAATTAAATCATTGTCAGCGATGACTTAAACTTATACGTTTTAGTACACGGCTTAAATAAAAGCTTGTCTTTAAAAAGTTTTTTTATTAGTTATTTTATTTTACATGATTCGATTGGTCTTCGATTTCTGAGTTTAGACAACCTAAGTTATGTTAACATATCAATTTTTCTGAAAAAAATTACCGCCGTAGTAGTTTACGAAAAAATGTGTATCTCGCAAACCGTTTAAAATTAGGAAACCAAATTTGTGGAGCAGTTAGCTGGAAGTCCAGGCAAACTCCTGATGTCCCATTTTGCATTATATGGGCGTAGGCGATTTTCTAATGTTGCATTCAAAAATTGTCAAAAACTCATTTTTTTCAAATTGCACCCATTTTTTGACATCATTCGAAAGAAAATTGGATTTTTGGGTGAGCTACTTATGCATTCCGTATACCTTACCTCAACCTCTACCGAGTTATATATAAATCCTTTATTTAGTTCATTTTACTAATTTACATTGTCAAGTCATTGCAATGATTACAATGAGAACGATATATAGCATGCTTTCAGATTAAAATAGACTAAGTTCAAAAAATAAAAATGTATATACAACACATATACACATACATATACACAAATACTACACCTATTTGCACACCATACATCTATACGCTCCTACAAATTCTAAAAAATATTTAATAAATATTCAATAAAAATCGAGAAACGCCTTATCTTGCCAAGAGATTTCTTTGCTTTTTCAAGTATGCTATTTAAACAAAAGACAATTGTAATAATTCAATCAAAAATATGGATTCCTAGTCAACAGGCGAGATCACAAATGCGTAAATTAGGCCCAAATAGTTGAAATATAGTAATGGGGGGGACTCAAGAGGTAATAGATACATTCGCCAGTTTTGATGTCAACGGATATTCTCGTAGATCTTGCTAATACATGTTTTGATAAGTTTTTTAATTCTATGTTAGTTCATAATAGAAATGTCGGTGTATTTTTTTTTATTCAATATAAATATTTATTTTATTATATTTTTTTTCTCTGCCCGTCTTCCTTTTTTATTTATTTTTGTAATATATTTTTATTTAATATTTATATAGTGATGAAATATTATGTATGCATAGTTTTTCCTAGAACAATTATGTAATAATAAATGCCGCTCTATAAAACCCTCCAATTTAGTGAGACATTCAAATAACAGCGTTATGGCCGCTTCTTGTGACGTCATAAGTCCTCTGGCATATTCCTGAGTTGCCATTTTCTCGATTTTTTGGAAATACTGTATGTTATTCAGTTTCATCGTATGAATAAAACAGAACTTTGTCAGCATGTCAGTCTTCGTATTCGATAGCTGTTCTTAATTTAATTATTCTTGAATAATATGTATGTATACCAATTGCTATGTCATTATTTTTTCGGCCTGCGCACATTGCACAGAAATATTATGAATAACGCTTGTCAACGCTTGTATATCCAATTATCTGATAGTTCAGATCTTGTTACGTCAAGCCGGCTCCACACATTCTGGTATTTGTCACAAATATTTAGATATTTGGCATATGGATGATTATATACCTCGAAATGAATTCAGCTAATCAAATGCATTTATCTAACCAATCAAATCCCAAATATCATCGAATTCGCGACCATGTTGCTTGTATATTCGCGATTATATACCTCTAAATCAATTCAGCCAATCAAATGCATTTTTCTAACCAATCAAATCCCAAATATCATCGAATATACGACCCGTTGCTTGTAAATTCGCGAATATACACAGCAGTTGGTGAATGAACACAAATCAAAATTTTTTGATTTATACAAACCAATACATAATTGGCAAATATGGGGATGTTACGGGAATTGTATTTGGCATACAAGCGAATATAAACAAAAATATGTAGCGAATATAAACAAAAATATGTAGCGAATATAAACAAAAATGTGTAGCCCAAAAATTTCTATCACAATATAGTTTGCCAGTATTGGTATGAAAGTGATAATTTGGTCCATCTTTGAAATTAACGTACATACAGACCAATTTTGATGTATCCAGACTGTGTTATAGTGATCTGAGGTGTTACTATATGCTCAGACAAATCATATGCTCAGACAAATCATATGCTCAGACAAATCATATACTAGTTTACCTCAAATGATGGACAGAAATAAAAATTTAGCAAACACTTGGTTCACAGCAAATAAACTGAAACTGAACGATGAAAAAACCCAGAATATTGTGATATCCTCAAACACCAGTGTTACTCTAGGAGACAGTGTTGATTGTCTAGGTATTCTTATTGATGCTAGGCTTAATTGGTCCAGCCATATTGAAGCGACTACTCGTAAGCTGTCAAGTGTTTTATTTGTTCTTAGACAGTTGAGGAATGCTGTAGGTTTGATGACACTGAAAATAGCATATCATTCACTATTCCACTCAGTTATTCCATATGGAGTTTTTATTTGGGGGCATTCCACAAATTCAATCAAAATTTTCAGATGTCAGAAAAAAGCCATGAGAATCATGGCAAACGTAGGATATAGGGAACATTGTCGTCCTCTTTTTATTCAATTTGAAATCATGCCACTTCCTACATTATATATTTATGTTGTGTTGTTGGAGATTCACAAGAATATTGAGATGTTTCCGAAACACTCCCACAATCATGATTATTCAACAAGATCCGCATGTTTATTGAATAATACAAGACATAGGTTAGCAGTTAGTCAAAAAAACTCGCTAAATTTGAATTTATACAACTGTCTCCATCCTTCAGTTAAATCTTTGGATTTCAGAAATTTCAAAAATAATATCAAGAGATATCTTCTCAACCACTGTTTCTACACAATCGAAGAATATGCTGTTGTAGCTGGTCAATTCATAGTTCTTGAAAAATGATTCATGTTGTAAAGCTGTGATAAAGCCTGTTCTCATGTTTGTTGACTTTTTTATAATCATATTTTATTTTATTCCCAATTGTGACACTGTGATCATTTCAAGAAATTTCGTTTTGCCAGTTTTTTTATAAAATTGATTACTTTTATCTAGATACGTTGTTGCTCATTTTAAGTGTTTGACATAGTACCTATAGTATATATGACTTGCCATAAATGTATTTTGTATATAAAGTGGTCAAATAAATTACTTTACTCTACTCTACTAGACTAGGTAGGTTTGAAAAGTCAGTCCAAAATATACAGATTTAGTTGATCCATTTAGATGGCGTGTGCGTTTTAACTGATTCTGTATATGATGACATTCATCATTGACATCACTGATAAGTCGATGTTGCTAGACCAGAGATATGGCAACAGAGATATGGCAACAGTATTTGTTACACACTCATGTTATGGAACTCAGTTTCAGGCAGGCAAGTATTTTTATGTAATAATTGTCGAGTTTTTATTAGTATGGAGCGATTAAAAAAAAAAACTGCAACTCTTACTGATCCGTGAAAGATCACAAATGAGGAAGTTTGACGAATTGGGGATTTAAATTATAAAACTTGAGATTTTAAATTATATATATATATATATAAATACTTCATTAAAATTGTATAATATTGGGATTTTCTTGGATATTGGTTCATGGTGGGAGAAAAACTAGTAGGTTTTCATTTTGTATTTTTAATAACGTTTCGCTTGAAAATTATAAGCTTCATCAGATAGGATTATTTTTTTTACGTTAAAGAAATTCTTAAAGAAATATTTAAATCCTGCGCTCGTTTTAATTGTTTTCGCATATTTTGAAAACATATTGACAATTCAGAATACAAGTTACTGACAAATTACAATTTTCTCACTTAAGATAAAATAATTGTCCACTCTTGTATTGATTCCCTCATTCATTTTCATTTATTCAGCTTATTTGTGAAAGGTGTAATTTCCAAAAATCCTGCCAAGAACTTATCTGGATATATCATAGTAAAATCAACAATTTTTAAATGATAATTGGTGCAGCATTTTCACGATCTCTTGCAGTAATTCTTGAATATGACTTTTCCCTAAAAGAGTTCTGTCAAAATGATGAGATGGCCTTTTACTTTTATATCATCACGCTTCTGAATTTCTAGAATTATCCATATCCATAGGCAGCTTTCACCAGATAGTAGAATGTAGGTAGACCCTTGGAGTTTTTCTCAATTATGAGGTTTTTCAGCTGATTTTGAGTTGTTCGATTTTACCATGTAGCCGTCATTGGATTCCAGGAAACGCCTAGAAATATTGCCTATTCTCTCTTTAACGCCAGTTACACACTTGGCGGTTTTCGCCGTCACGGCAAATCTGCCGTAGCCGCTCAGAAGAATCGAGCACATTTTCACACTAAGCGGCTAACTGACCTCCAATCTTCAGCGGCAAAATTACCACACTTCAGTTTATCCTTTGCAAGGATTGCACACAATTACATTTATAAAATGGATGGCAGCAAATTATTGCCCTGTTGTTATACCGCCGCAGAGAGAAGAGGGAAATAAAAACTCGCCTTATTTGGATTCATCCCATAGACCAGAAAAGAAAAGAATTTGTCTTCCAGTTCATCAATGTCGCTTTTAATTTCAAGGCACATTTATCAACAAGCATTCCTAGTAGCATCTCTATCTTTGAAAATGTCTTATCCCACAACACTGGTCTTGATTCAACTAAAGTTATTAGGATTTCATTATCGATCAAGTCACTCACTTTGCTAATTATCAGGTTAATTGAGGATCGTGAAGCAACTTTAAACCACACTGTGGTCACCACTGCTCGTAGCAGACTGAAAACGGAAAAAAACCGCCGAGTGAGTAAGCATGCATTTGGTCACGTACGCCACTACATAACGGCGACGGTAAAATTTCCGCCAGAGTAGTGGCAGTGGGCGGCTGCACAACGAATGCCAACGGCAAAACTGCCGCGCATCATTTATGTCGCCAAGTGTGAAAGCTTTTTAGTGCAGGCGCTATAGGTAGTTGAGTATGCAAAAGGTGAGGACCGGCAACTATGGTCGGATTCTTATACCTGAGACCCCAAACAATAACAAAACACATCTTGCCACCAGCTGTGATGGTCCCTTCCCGCTCCCTTCACATCCCCTCTTCGAGCCAGCTGTAAGTATAGCGCGCTTAGGTATTCAGTGTGTTTCGGCATCTGTCTACGTAGAAACGTTTCGTTATTAAGTCGTGTTTGTTATATACGCATAAAATAATTTGATTTTCGTTAGTTTTGAGTGTATGTTTAAAGTGTGCTGCTGTGTGATCTAACAAAAGCGTTTGACTGTGTCAACCATAAAATCCTGTTGAAGAAATTAGAAAGGTATGGCTTCAGAGATATAGTTCTGAAGTGGTTTGAGTCGTACTTATCAGGCCGCACGCAAAGCGTGTCTCTTCAGAACAAATTATCGCAACAATTATTGATCAAATGGGGAGTACCTCAAGGATCAGTGCTTGGCCCAATTCTCTTTTTAATCTACATAAATGATCTAGCCGCAATAAAGATTACGGGAAAGTTTACTCAGTTCGCAGATGATACTACCATACTTTGGAATAATAGAAATGACGTTAATCTGCATCTACAAATCAATAATGATCTTATAAAGTTAAAAAAATGGTGCGATGCCAATCTGTTATCGTTAAACATATCGAAAACGAATATCCTCACCTTTAAAGGTCATCTGCCAGAACTGTATCTGGGTAATGAAGTTATTAGCAGTACAAGAACAACGAAGTTTCTTGGCTTGTACATTGACGAAAAGTTAAAGTTTGAGGATCATATAAAAAAGCTAGGCAAAAAAATAGCCTCTGGATGTTTTGCAGTGAGAACGACCTCGTGGGAACTTGGTAGGGATATGGCCAAAAGGGTATACCATGCGGTAATTGACTCTCATCTGAGATATGGAATCTGCTTTTGGGGGTCTTGTAGTGGATTTTTATTCGAATCTATTTTCGTATTGCAGAAAAGGGCAATTAGATACTTGTGCAGAGCTAAATTCAGGGATTCTTGTAAGCCCTTGTTCATAGAACAACGAATCTTGACCTTACCTTGTATCTATATATTAGAAACAATTTGCCTAATTCACAGTAAGTTTAGGGATCGAGTGTATGGCACCGCACAATATATCACAAGACAAACCCTAAATATAACCTTACCAATTCCAAGATCTGCACAAATAAAAATTCCATTATATATAATGGCATCAAAATGTTCAATCACTTACCTAACGAAATTAAAACGATTATGGATAAAAAAAAAAAAAAAGTTCTGTGAGAAATGTTTTACTCGACAGAGCATTCTACTCATTGGACGAATTTTATTCTGTGAAATTTTAGATTTTTATTTTGGTTTCTTTTTGTTTGTTGTGCTTTTTAAATCGACTGATACGTATGGGTATTCACTTTGTATGTGCTATTCTGTTGATTCTATTTTATTCTATTTTATTCCATTTTATTTTTATCATAATTTAATTAATTGTAAAGATCAGAATTCTGATTTCTGTATATACCCTTCTTTTTTATGTATAACTTTATACTATAAATAACACCTCCAATTTTTAATAAACTGACGTCTAGTGACTAACATTAATATTATTTGAAATTCATTTTATGTAATGTATGTTTTTGTATATATAGACTTCTATTTATATGAATAATTTGACGTGTAGTAACCTGCTCTACAAATTTTGTGTTATAATGACAAGGTAAATTTAATATATTTTTGAATATGTAACGAGGTATGTATAAAAAATAAGCATATATTCAATTGCTATTGATGTTCTCTTTTTTCTTTTTTACTGTTTTTTCACTTTGTCAATAGGAATTTCATTCTTCAGACAATAAAGTAATTTTGATTTGATTTTAAAAATGTCGTTGAAAGTGATTAATTTGAAAAGAAAAAGACCAAACGAACAGTTATGTTTATTTTGTGATAAATCAAATGATTTAGTGAAAGAACCAAGGTCAAGCACGCTGCTTAATATTAAAAAAGCAGCAGATAGAAGAAATGATAACATTACTGAATTTTTTTTAAAACTGTATAATCCGGACTCTACAAGACAATAATTTTCATGGCACCAAGGCTGTTTAGCTACTTATTTAAGTGAGGAGAAAATACGGCGTTGTGTGAAGAAGAAGGAAAAGAAGAATCTGCTTCAACTTCCGAGGCAAGCGTGGGGTTACATTCTCGAAAATCTCGTTCGTCATCAAGGACACCTGCAGAAGTAAAGAAATCGTTGAATTGCTTAATTTGTAGAAAATTAACGAGGAACAAAGCTGTATTTGTGTTCCGAAATTTCAGCAGCGGAACAAATTTTAAATACTGCACGCAGTAAAGAAGACCATGTTTTTACTCAACTTAGTACTTGTCAACGGCCTGAAGATTTATTTGCTATCGAAGTGAGGTATCACAAACATTGTTACCGTGATTATTTAAGAATGCCGAGAATAATAATAAATGTACTTTATTGAATCAATTTGATCCAAAAGGCTATCGACCGAGGTCCTTCTGCCCATGGTTACAATTTTTCAATAACATTGTATAGTATTTAAGAAAAAGTAAAACAAAGTAAAAATATAAAAAAAAAACACAAATAAAAATATACAAAAGTAAATGAGCATTCGATGAAAGTTGGATTCACTTCTTGTTTGTTTCCTAGGGTTGAGTATGAGATAGTTCCAGTATTTTCTCAAATGTCGACTGGTGTGGATGCCTGATCATGGTTTGGATGTTGGGTTCCCTGTTGAGGCAGTATCTTCTAATAATATCTATATTGCCTTGTTTTAGGCTGAATTTTTTAGCAAGGTCTTGTATCCTCTCGTCTATTGGTGGGATGTTAAATTTGGAAGGTTTATGTGGGGCGTATTTTAGATATTTTTCAAGCGATGTTGTTTCAGCTACTTTAAGTTTGTTGATGGCTTGTTTCTTGCAGTTTAAAAGCAATGTGTGTCCATAGTCTATCATGGGTCTGCATAAGGTTTTGTATATGTGGCTTGCTGTATTCATGTCAATGCCCCTTTTTCTGTATGTCAAACTACTGAAGTGTTTGGCACGTGATATCATATTCTTCTTCTTGATTTCAATATGTGCATTAAAGTTCATATGTTGATCGAAAGTGATACCCAAGTATTTGATCTTGGTTTAGGTTTGAGGATATGCTGGTTTATGGTAAGAGTTGGAGAGGAGTCGTTGAGCCGGTGATTGAATATGATGAATTGTGATTTTGTGTGGTTGGGTAGGAGTCGCCATTTTTCCACAAACATTGCACAATGTATATCTTGGTTTTCGATAAGATGGTTGATTGACAGTTTCTTTCCAGCATACCCATTTATATTGCAGTAGAGGATATTATATTTATGTTGTTGTGACATGTTGGATGTTATAAGTGCTGTCGATTGGTTCTGTAGGCGATATCTGTTCTTCATTATCTAGATCAAAAATAAGTATATAGACTCTATTACCAGAGAATACTGCTACTGAGTCCATGTTGAAATCATTGATGAATCTTTTTCTGAGTTTTTGTATAAGTTCCTCTCTATTTGTTATGTCTGGTCTGTTGAGTTTATTGACATAGGTGTTTATGATTAAATCATGAATTGTGACAGGGTTGTGTACTCTAGACGTTTTCTTTTCTGTTGTGATTTGGTGTGATTTCCTGTTGAGTGATTTAACTTGGATATTTGGTATACCTGGTATTGGGGCCGTAGGTCTTTTGGCACATTTGTGTGACCAAGCTTGGTGATCTTCCTTTCCACATGCGTTGCATTTAGGTGGTAATGTTGATGAGCATTTGGAAAAGTGGTGCGAGCCAAAACATTTAGTGCATTTTGGGGGTGAGGTGCATTTTTCGGTTGAATGTGTAAACAGATGGCATTTGCTGCAAGGTTGGGGAGTGGGATCAGGAGGTTTGCTGGGGTATACTGGGTAGTGTCGATATTTGTAGAATAAGCCATTTTTCAGTAGTGTTTCAAAGGTATTTAATGAGCCACTTATTATTCTGATTAATGTAGTGGGTTGTCTCGTTTGTTTCGAAATAATTCTTTTGCAGAAACGATGTTCTAAATTTGATTTGTTCAGATGTTGGCTAATGAGTGTATCGTCTATTTCAAGTTCCATTGATCCTATGAGAACTGAGTAGGTTGCTGTTGGGGTTGATGAGGAGGGCTTGCTATTTGGAGATATTTCCTTGTAGTTTAGGATCTTTTTGAAAGCTACAAGTTTCACAAGAATTTCTATCACTTTGTCTTTTTCTTGGTTAGTTTTCAAAAGTATTCCAGTTTTTGTTCTCAGGATTTCATTGTCTTGATCAGGCCTTAATTTTTCCCATAGTTGGCAGAAATTCATTCTGGTACACCCTGTATCTGTGTTTAAATAAAGAGATTGTTGAACTTTTTGTGTGGGAATCTTTGTGTAGAGGTTGGGTAGTTTTTTGTTGGGTTGTTGTTTGTTTGTTTTTTTTCCTGGTTTTGTTGGTCTGAGCCAGTGGCGATGTTGTTAGTCCGGGAATCTGTGCCTATAATCATGTTGATTTCTTCTTGGGAAAGTTGTTTATTTTTTTTTTGGAATGCTGTCTTGCCTGTTTTTCAGTCTTCGTTTGTGGATCACTCTCTTCCAGTTCCCATCATCACACATTTCCATCTCGCTATATTCTCCATCACTTGATGATGACATATTTGTTTAAAACTCACAAATTCACTGTTCTATTTGCAGCCGATAAAATACGTGTTTATTCTGTCACAGTTGGGTTAGAACTGAATGCCGAGAAATTCTACAAAACCAGCAGGTCGACCTTCAAATCAGATCCCTCGAGAAATACTTCACGATGCATTTGAAAAACTCATAGATGAAATTAATGATCAGTTTTCAACTCATTCTTTTGAAGTGCACTTCTTAGCTCAGCGACTCGCTAAACTTACAAACATAGAAGATGCTGTGATCGAGAATCGTGTAGTAAAATCACTACTTATTGATAAATTTGGTGAAAACATATTATTTTCTTACCCAACTGATAGATCAAAATCTTCATTAGTGTTTATGGGAAATATACCATTGGAAATAATAGAACATGTTCGTAGCATCAATTCAAAAAACTACATCGTTCAGAAAGCAAAAGCATTGCGTCAAGAATTATTAAAAACAGAACTTATACCTAGTGGCTATTTACGTGATGAAAATTGGCTCCAAAAATTGTTAGAAAACGGGAGATTGTCAAAAACATGAGATATTTTTCTGCAAGCTTTGTTTAATGCAAAAAAACAAAAATTGAGCGATAACTATTATAGAAGAGCATTATCTGTTTTTTATGACATATTTTTTACGGTTACTGAGAAACAGACACCAAAACATATAGCTTTAGCTGAATCAATTCATCACTTGACTCGATCAAAACAGTTGATAAGTATATTGAATAAATTTGGACATTGCATCAGCTATAAAGCATTACAAGAGATTGATTTAGAAGTAACAATTTCAATAGTGTGTGAAGATGCAGAAAAAAACTTGTTTATACCTAAGAATATAGTGAAAAATTCATCATTATTTCTTCATGGCGCTATTGACAACAATGACTTCAATGAAGAAACATTAAGCGGTAAAGACTCTACCCATATAACACCAATGGTAATTTACCAAGAAAAAAATCCTATCGAGAACGAGAACAAAAACAGTTTGAGTATGATTTGAAGGCCTTAAATTGTCAAGAAATTCATCACTTCAAAGCAAGTATGGAACCTTCAATATCTAATTATTGTTTGTACGGTTATGAAAAGTTGAATGGTGACTTACGTCCACGACAAAACTCAACCTTGTAAATGTACTACAAATTGTCGCACAATGTCTCGCAGTTGCAAAAAATCTAAATTATCTTGTATTTCTCTATGTAAATGTATTAATAACAATTGTCTAAATGTAAATGAGTAATTGTTTGCCTACTTTATGTATATTTTTATTTAAATTTACTGTTTTTTCAATATATAATCTTTTTTATTGATAAAAAAGATTTTATTACTTTTATTTTTATTTTTTTATTTAACAATCCATCCTCACTTTCACCATTAGAAAAAAATATACATTATTACTGAAATAATCATTAAAATGATTTTATAGATTGTGCTCAATACATTTCCTTTACAAATAAGAGTAGAGGGGTAAAAAAAAATGGACCAAATATTTGACCGGCAAGATCCGCATTATTAATTTTTGACCTTTCCTTAACTTAAATCCATTGGTGGAATTCGGTCCTCACATTTTGCATACTCACTTACCTCTAACGCCCGGTATATTTATTTAATGCTTTACACTACTGTCAGAATGACGGCGACGGCAAATCTGCCGCGACGGCGAAAACTGACAAGTGTGTAACCGGCATAAGACAATCTGGGCTGGGGAGGAGTAGGTGATGTGCAACTTTAACATCACAATGTAGTGCAGAGATGGATTCTAAAAATCATTTTTGGGAAACCTCCTCCGTGAGTGAGTTTCACTTGTCACACCACATAGAGTACACATTTATATAATTTTAAACAAAGTTAATGTGTTTGTAATAACTTTGAACTTCGTTTTATTCCTTGGTCTACGTTCTTTTCTTTTGTATCACTATGTTAGATGAATATGTTCAACATCATGAAACCAACCTCAACAAAGTTTTTCCCTGATGATGGAAATAAACATTTTCGAAAGCTTGGATAAACCTTAAAGAGTTTACACTTTTTCATTGCTGCTCACCCCAATATCCCTAGTTTTGTACCTAACTAGTCAGCAAATACTACCCACGCTTATATATATATATATATATATATATATAGAAGGAATTTAATGGACATAGCCCTCAGAGAAAAGTGCTAACCGTAGACACGTGTTTCGGGCTCTCGGCCCTCATCAGTACGGTGGAGAAGTGCAAGGATGAACAACACTTGGTAGAAAACGACAAATCAACGGAGTCAACAAACAGAAGCCAGCCTCATTTGTGATTTCGGTCAGCAGACCCTGAATTCAGGGCAACAACCAAGCGTCACCACGGAGGCAGCTATAGCTACATGCGTGACATCCGAGTCCAGGAATATAAATATGAAGAGAGTGATATCGAGGGACTGTTAAAAACAAAATGGAAGGAATTTAATGGACATAGCCCTCAGAGAAAAGTGCTAACCGTAGAACCGTGTTTCGGGCCTCGGCCCTCATCAGTACGGTGGAAAGTGCAAGGATGAACAACACTTGGTAGAAACGACAAATCAACGGAGTCAACAAACAGAAGCCAAGTGTTGTTCATCCTGCACTTCCACGCTGACTGAGGCCGAGCCAAACACGTGTCTACGGTTAGCACTCTGAGGGCTATGTCCATTAAATTCCTTCCATTTGTTTTAACAGTCCCCGATATCACTCTTTCATATTTATATTCCTGATCGATGTCACGCAGGTAGCTATAGCTGCCTCGTGTGACGTTGGTTGTTGCCCTGAATTCAGGGTCTGCTGACCAAATCACAAATGAGCGCTGCTTCTGTTTGTTGACTCCGTTGATTTGTCGTTTTCTACCAAGTGTTGTTCATCCTTGCACTTCTCCACCGTACTGATGAGGGCCGAGAGCCCGAAACACGTGCCTACAGTTAGCACTTTTCTCTGAGGGCTATGTCTATTAAATTCCTTCCATTTTGTTTTTAACAGTCCCTTCGATATCACTCTCTTTCATATATATATATATATATATATATAAGATTTCCTAATCATTTCCTCCGTTACTGTGTTGCAGGCGTGTACAATCTTCCCTTGTAAGTCGTTCATGTCGATGAAAAAATCTAATAGTGTCAGATCTGGCGAGCTAGCAGGCCACCGAATAGGACCTCCGTTTCCTATTCATCAATCTGGAAAATTTTGAACGATATATTTGGTTACAATGTGGTGAAGCACCATCTTGTTGCCACCACATAAGTTGTCTTCATGTTGAGGAATTTCATGTAGCAGTCCCTGAAGTTCATTTTGCATGAATTCTAAATATCTCTGCCCAGTCAGTATGCGTTGATAAAAATAAGGGCCTATTAAACGTCCATTGAACAACACACATTCACACCCCACATGGTTTGGGAATTTGTTTCTCTCACCCAATGAGGATTCTCACGTTACCAATAATGCATGTTGTGCCGGTTCACTGTCCGATTATTGTGAAATCTTGATTCGTCACTCCACATGATCCTATCCAACAAACTTGTGTATTTTGTAAGGAAGATAACTATGTGTTTTTATAATTCTGTGCACAGACGACTTACTTATTCCAACTTCTTCAGCTAGTGCTCGAGTAGAAATGTGCTGGTAAGCCTACATTGATACTAATTTCTTCAGTTCATGTTGGTGCAGCATGTTGGACGTGTTTATCTTTTCCTGGAAATATTCCTGTTCTCATTTTGTTCTCAACATAGGAAAATGTGGTATGATTAAGCACTCGCCAATTGGGAAAACGCTGCTGGTATAATTCTACGGCAGCACAAGAATTTTTCTGGCACTAACGAAAAATAGTCATGCTGAATATGTTATAAACAAAATAAGCAAAAGACTGTATTTTTTAACTATGGCTGTAAACTTGCTAGGGCTGAATGCCAGAATCATCTGTTACAGTTGTATTATCAAACCTCATTTCGAATACTGTGGTGCTAGTTTAATGTATTTATTTAATCAAAACAAAATATCCCATCTACAGAAATTACAGAACCGCGGTATGAGAATAATTCTTAAATGTAATCGATTTACTTCAATCTAAGAAATGCAAAAAACATTGAAATGGATGCCAGTATGCAGAAATGTATGTACTTGGCAAATATATTTATATACAAAATCCTGAAAGGTTTACAACCGAAATATTTTAATAGATTTATTGTGTTGAACAATGAGATTCATGGCTATGAGACAAGGTGAAAAAATTAATTCCATATTGAAAAAACAAATTCAAAGAACTGTATGAATTCTCTATTTTTTAAAGGCCTGGATGAATTCGATAAGTTACCAAAAAATGTGAAAGGATCACAGAATTTGAGAAGCTTCAAGTCTTTGTTGCTGGAAAATTTTATAAATGCCAAACTCTTAAATTCAAAAATTTCAAGTTTTTAACTTACTTTTAATATAGTGTTATTGTAATGAAATATCTGTTACTACTGTTTACCTACTTTTTATATATTAGGCTTGCCTATTTCAATAAATTACTACTACTATAACATATGAACATACTAATTTGGAGTAAACGTAAAAGGCATTTTCTTGATTGGAGGTACAAACCGATTGAATGACCCGTGCAAGAACAAGTGTTGAAAAACGAAAAATATAAAAACAACAGAAAAAAAACTGTCTAACACATTGACAGTTTTTAACACTCAATTCAAATAAAGTACAGTGTGACCCAAAAATGTATACAATAAATTATTCATTACCAAATGCTGTTTCCTTTGAAGTTTCTAATTTTGTGAGTTTGACGTCGTTAAAATATCAAGTGTGATACATCGTTGAAGTTAGAATTGATCGCACTTCACAAGTCAAAAGAAAAATGTATAGGGTGCCATTTGAAATATTGAAGTTTGGGGGTGGTTTTTCAGGGGTAGTTTGACATAAATTAAATTTGACAAAACATCTTCAAAGACATATGAGTTTGAAATAAGAATTTTTTTTTTACACAGCATAACCGAGATATTGGATGTATGAAAAGATCTGGGGCACCAGGTGTGTATATATATATATATATATATATATATATATATTTGAGAATGAAATACTCTTCTAAATGTGGGAATCACAAACAATTCTTTCAGCTACTAAAGGATTTTTCAATAATAATTTGTTAAACGAGCACAAATATGAAACCAATGAAAAAATCAGCTCACGCAAGTACAAGTGCAGAAATGATTATTTTGTTAACCAAACCTACCACAATAACGAGTAAAACATGATGCATTCAAATTATTTAAAATTACGAAAAAAAAAAAACTCAATTTCATATTTGAAAATGAAATTCTCTTCTAGATGTGGGAATCACAAACAATTCTTTCAGCACAAATATAAAACCAGCATAAAACATATTGATAAATTAAAAAACTGTATATTCAAAAGGCGATAAATTGCATTTATATATCATTTCATCTCAATTGATGAGTAATCATCAGAAAGATAAATTATAATGATAGTTTTCTTCATGTTAATTATGGAGCTTCTACCAATTCCATTAATAAACCAATTCTGTTTTTGTAATCCTTGGTTACAGTCGTTTCCAACAACACAACTATTTATTATAAATGAAATATTTTTCCTCACAACTCACCAATTTCAGTACTATTCCCGTGAAATAAACACTTGGTATCAAAAATACAATCAATCTAAACAGATTGATATCAGTTGGCAGTCTGTGTAGACAACAATATGTTAAACATATCAAGAATGCAATACACACTGGTCCATGAAAATATAATGCATCCTTTAGTAAGTTTAAAAAGCTCCCCTCATAACGAGATATCAAATGTTTATATTCCTCACACATCAATATGATCCTGCGAATCACTTGAAGGAACATGCTAAATAATATTCCACAAGCATATAAATCTGAAAATGATGTATTTTAGCAACTCCTAAAAATAATGTTCAGTGAACTTACATGTAACTTCTAGGACATTCTTTTCATTGGTACATATATCAGCTGAAAACCAGAAATATTTCATTAATAAATTCGTCTAGCAGAGTTTTAGTAGCATACTATGAAAAATATGATGTGCTGGTTTGTAACTAGTTAATCTACTTCAGTTTCCTTTTCAAGTAGATCTGGTTAAAATGCGTAACATGACATTTGACCTCAGAAGCATAAAGCATGGAGTTCTCAAGGTTCGGTCCTTGAGCCATTAATTACTCTTTAGCATTTATATCAATGAAATATGTCAACACATGTTAGACATGCCGCTACTATACTCTTTGCTGACGACACCTCACCAATCAACACTTAATCAGATTTCTCTAGCCTTACAAATTTAGCTAACAAATCAATTGACATTGCTACAAACTGGTTCTCTGCCAATTTTCTAAAACTTAATGCTGATAAAACGCAACAGTTAATAATTTCCAACACTAACCAATATACTTCTGGTACTCACTGCAAACTCACTGCGTCGAAAGTCGTTTTGGAACGACGTTATCAGAATCATTTATTCATCATAAAAGAATACACACAGTGTGGTGAGGACTACAGAATGTGTATCTTATCGGACTAGTCAAAAAGATATTTATGTATATAAAAAAGATTGAATAAAAGTATTAAAATGGTAAGGGCCCGTTAAAAGATCAAAAATATAATATTTAATTATATATAAATAAAAAGTGGTAAAAATGGTACAAATATAACAATGATAAAAAATCCATTCAAGGTTTGTATAACTATGATTTTTTAAATATATTCAGGAGCCCAGAAACTCTTCTTTGCTGTAGAAGGCTTCATCACTCAGAAATGTTGATATTCTATTCCTAATTACTGACTTGCTACCGCTCATTTCTATTAGATTCTTCATTTTATTGAAGCATTTTATAGATATTTTCATGGGCGATGCTCTTCTGAAATATCAACAATCGTTCCTCCTTTGGCAGTCTCTTCGAGATTAACCCGTCAAGTTCAGTCTTCACACCCCTTCGTGGTCACTTTGGAGACCTGCAGAACATCACTTTCCAAAGACTCATTCATCCAGCGAACTGCGAGGCTTTGGAACTCATTGCCTAGGAAGGTGTTCCCCGAGGCATACAACCTCCAGAAATTTAAGAAGAACACCAACTCCTACCTTCTTTCCCTTGGTTCCCACGATGTTCTCTGAACATTACAGGATATCCCTTTTCGTGGGAACCAGAACATATAAAAAAAAAAAAAACTGAAATATGTATTATAAAGATCTTCACTATGTAAATATTATTGATGAATGAATGAATAAATTGAATTTAATCTAGTTTTTCAATGAGAAGACCATCTAAAGATTAACTCGTCCGCCATGCTGGAGCTGCCATCTTCAATTTATGAATTCTGACAAAAAATTAATAATTTTCGACTAAATCCATAATCTCCGACCCCAAAAACCAAAAACCAATTGTGAATAGCTACATGCACTACCCGCCAACTTAGAGCCGCCATTTTGTTTTTTTTCTAACAAAAATTCCATAATGTATTGTTACGGGAACTATGAACACCTGCCAAATTTCCCGTTAATCGGGCAACTAGAAGTGGGTCACATTTAACTTTGCAGGATTTGATTGCAGAGAGACATATCGGGACAGGTGAAACTAAATAAAGCTTGTAAAAAGCCGCAAGCCGCATTCTATTTATCCATCTTTTTTTTTTTTTTATATGTTCTGGTTCCCACGAAAGGGATATCCTGTAATGTTCAGAGAACATCGTGGGAACCAAGGGAAAGAAGGTAGAGTTGGTGTTCTTCTTAAATTTCTGGAGGTTGTATGCCTCGAGGAACACCTCCTAGGAATGAGTTCCAAAGCCCGCTGTTCGTTGGATGAACGAAGTCTTTGGAAAGTGATGTTCTCAGGTCTCCAAAGTGACCGAGGTGTGATGACTGAACTTGCGGGTTAGTCTCGAAGAGACTGCCAAAGCAGGAACGATTGTTGATATTTCAGATGAGCATGCCATGAAAATATCTATAAAATAGAGACAAATCGCCAACTTTTCTACGGTGTTCCAGACAAGTGAGCGAGTTTGTAGCGAGGCATCACCGACGAGACGAATTGCCCTTTTGGACAGAATCCAATAGCCTCAGGATATGTTTAGGTGCGGCTCCAAATATGGGAACAGTATTCCAGGACAGGTCGGATCTGTGCCTTATAGATCATAAGCAGCTGAGTGGGGTGAAATAGCTCTTGGCACGAAACAAAAACCAAGTTTTTGGGATGCACTTTTGGCAATGGACCTCACGTGATTTTCCCAGGAAAGGTTATTGCTGATAGTAATACCAAGCATCGATATGGATGACTTCAGTGGTATGGTTACTCCTGACAAAGTTATGTTAGGCACAGTGAGATCGGCTTTTCTAGAGAAAAGACATGCTTGTGTTTTGTTTGCATTGAATTCTACCATGTTATTAGATCCCCACTCGAGAATTGTTGCTAAGTCCATATTTATATTATTAACATTTCTTCCTCGTTCATTTCTGGTTTCACGGGCTGATATAGGGGCCCTGGAAGAGAAAGCGGTATGGAGGGTACTATCATCGGCAAAGCTGTGTACTGGACATGAAGTTGCTTTCAACAGGTCGTTGATGTGAAGTAGAAATAGTGTTGGTGCGAGAATAGATCCTTGCGGAACACCAGCATTTATGAGTAGAGTGTCAGATGAAACTCCATCGACCACTACATGGAGAGACCTGTTTGAGAGAAAACTAGCAAGCAGAGAACACAGCTGAGGGGGCAAGCCATAAGACGGAAGCTTGGCGAGGAGTCCCTGGTGCCAAACTCGATCGAGCACTTGGAGATATCTAATGCCACAGCTAAAGTTTTTCCATACTTTTCAATAGATAGCTGCCATATATGTGAGACGTAAGCGAGCAGGTCACCAGTTGATCTCTGATGGCGGAAGCCATATTGCCTATCGTTGACAATTCCTGAGTCTTCCAGATATTTCATGAGCTCGATGTTGATGGCTTTTTCCATGACCTTTTACCTTTTTTACACCAACATATTTTGGGGAATTTTGACCAATGAGCAGCCTGGGAAAGGACTAATAAATATTTTCCTTATTCCTTGTGTCATATGCATGTATCTGGTAATTTTTCAAAAATGTCTTTTTATTGTCCCTTATAAAAATTATCAGGTTCAAAATGTAGAGGCAAGATAGCGTTAGTGTTTTTTATTTCCTGAATAGTGGCATGCACGATACTGAGGGGTGAGTTTTGTTCATAGTTATGATTTTTTTTTTGTGACCCAAATGCTCTTAAGAGGTGGGCTTAGGATCCTCAGAATATTATGCCATATTGCATAGCTGACTGTACAAGTCCGTAATAAAGAATCCTCAGTATATCAGCTGTATCCCTCAAATTCCTAATAATATATATAATTGTGCTAAGTTTTAGACACAAAAGAAATGATCTTCCCATGAAAGTTTTCTATTAAGCATAACATCTAGGAACTTCATACTATCTTTGCTTTCTATCGATTTTCCATTAATTAATCAAGTAGAGATCATTTTCAGGATTCTTATTTTTTGGCAAGAATCGTATATGAAAGGTCTTAGTAGTATTTAGTGCTAGTCTATTTTTGTTACAATAGTCTCCTATTTCCTATGATGCTTTATTACTATTCTTTATTAGTTGTTCATAATTTTTTTCAGACATTAATATATTTGTATCATCTGCATAGAGAATGATTTGATCTACCGCAATGCAGGTTTCTTTTATGCCACTCGTGAAGATTATAAAGAAGAACGGCCCAAAGATGGAGTCTTGAGGTACACCTTTATGAAAACATTCTCTTGTCTTGGATTTTACAGAATCTAACACTACGGTTTGTTTAAGATTGTCTAAGTAGGAAGTTGCCCAGTCCAGAGCAACACCATGAACTCCCATACCTTCTAGTTCAAGTGTTAATAAGTTATTAAATTATTTTTGAGAAACAGCTGAGTATACATACTATTCTGTAGTTTTCAACGTTCTGTGGATAGCCCTTTTTAAACAGTGGAATGGTTTTGGCGATTTTTAATTCATTTGGGAAGATACCTTGGGTGACAGATAAGTTAATGGTCTGAGATAATTGTACGGAGATTTTGTCAGCACATTCTCTTAGTACAATGACTGGTATTTTGTCAATTCCTCATTTCTTTTTTAGTGTTAGGATTGTTTTTTATGTCACTTTCATCAACGGGCATGAAGAACATCGAGTTTGGGCCTTGTACCTCATATTTGGTACACGTCTTCTGGGAATTTGAGATTGTGCATTGTCTCACTGACAGTTTGCGAAAAAGTACCGAAGTGATTTGCCATATCAGTTTTATTGTTAATGGTTATACCTTTGTTGGTTAGGGTGATTTCCCTCCTACGGTTTTTCCTGTCCATTTTTGTATTTACTAAAAATCAGAGGGATTTAGCCTTATTGTTTGAGTTCTTAATTATGTTGGAGTGATATTGTTTTTTTTAACAAAAATTTTGGCATTAATGGATTTTGTAATTGTTTTATAATTGTTGTTATGATCAGGTCTTTCACTCTTTTTTTAAGCCCATTAAGATCTTTGAGCTGTCGGATTTCAGAATATAATTCTGCAGAGAAGGTTATTTTTAATATAGTTGCATTCTTTAAGCTTCACTAATGTTGACAAACTGAATTTTTTAATATATTATCGTTATGAGGTAAATTTTTTTTGTAAACTTGGACGTGGTGCAAACCCTTGTGTAGAAGCAAATAAATCTATCTATCTGCCTACAACAAATATTTTTTCCCAAATTTGAAAGAAAAAACTTAAAATTTTGGCTTAGCGGCTGGTGCATTGTTTGAACGTCTAAATTGCAATTATTCTTACCCAGGAATAATAGAAATATGAGACAAATTGATAGGTGGGTAGCTAATGGTCCTCTTTCCTTTGGTATAGTTTTCGGATAATAATATTTACCATTTCGCTGCGTAACACACAACTGAAAAAAATATATGTAAGTTAACACCTTTTCAGTAACCATCATTACATACCGATTTAAATTTTTTTTGGTCGTTCATGGTATTATTTTTTGACTCCATCATATATGAGATTGATTTTTGTGCACTTGTAATATTTGTTTATAAACATAAACCCAAAAATATTTTTTGCAATTCACAGTGGGAAAAAACACATTGGGTGAAATATCTGTTTGCAGGAAATACAACTTCTAAGATTTCTTGAAAATAAAATCCACTGGGCTAATGACTTGATTTTATGTTTTAGTACTTGTAGTACTTGTACGCAAAATTGCAATAACTATATAATCTAAGATAAACATGCCGGGGAATATGCACTTGTAGATTGTATACCAAATAAAGACCTTGACATTGAATATTGGTAGGGTTGTTTGTTTGCCAACCTGGATTTGGATTCATTTCAAAACCTTGACCAAGAAAACGATTTTAAATCTAGCTCGGCGTTCGAATGGAAAGTCACCCGCGTAGCCAAATCAGTGATGGTAATCATGAAGGGCAAATATTATAGACCTACGAACGACCCCAAAGAGAGTAAACGTTATCTGAATAGGAGGTACTAATAAGCTCTAGCCAATCAGAATCTTGTAGCATTAACCCATCATAGCGACGTACATGGACATGAGTACAGGTGGCCCACGTAACATACAGAGTGGTCCAATATACATTCAAGAGCCTGTAACTCTCAGACAAAAAGAGTAAACGTTATCTGAATAATCCAAGGTTGTAGCACTAACCCGTAATGGATATGAGTACGGTGGCCCACGTAACATACATAATGGTCCAAAATACATTCAAGAGCCTGTAACCCTCAGATACCAGCGTGCGGAGTGCGCTAATCCGCCACTGTCCAGAGAGAATGGTGACCATGTCCATATACGTCACTACGTCTCACAAATGATCTTTAATCTTTCTATTAGTGTCACCATTGTCTTATGGGGAATAGACTCTCCTACTCAGATAACGTTTACTCTCTTTGGTCCTACCCTACGAACAAGATTCCGCTCAGAACAGTTGGCGCGAAAATGAGATGAAATCCTTGAAATTTACTACAAATTTGCTACATCTGTCCGTCAAAAATCAGATGACTACTCGATTTTTCTAGAAGTCTACCGATTTTTTCAAAGTGATTTCTTCTCAAACGACCTTTTTGGGATCATGGAAACTTCCATGAATGAAGGAGAAAAGGTAGGAGACTGATCAAGGCCGTACCCAGGGGGGTACTCCCCCCCGAAATCTGTAAAATATATCTGGAATAAGGTGAAAATCAGATAGTTTTATATACATCCCATACACTAATTCACATTTTTAAATTTTGTTTGAATACCCTCAGTTTTTCTAAATATAAACTATTCGTAATATTCCAACTAATGATCCTGAGAAGTATTTCCGAATGAAAGTTGCTGTTCCGACCTCAGATGAATCAATAAGTCAACTAAGAAACAGATTTTGCGACCATAAAATGGTACTTTCCACACTGTACATTCTGATTCCATCTGTCTGTTTGATAATGTGTAATAAAATTTGGTAAAATGTACATTGCATTTACTTTAGAACCAAACCCCACCACCAAATTTTTTCTCTGTGTACGGCCCTGAGACTGATGTCTCTAGAGGATGAATTGACTTGAAAATTGAAGTGATTGGAAAATGTCCCCGATGACATCATAAAATCTGTTGATGAAGTTGAGAGTTGAGGTCTGCGACAGCTGCTTCCAGCTATCTTAGAATGACTTATCCGGAAAAGGTGAACCCTACTAACAAAGGTGAGAGGAGAAAACAATAATCTAAATCAGCTTCTCTTTTATTTTTTATCATTGAGGCCTCATGAAAGATACATCTGACTGCAACCCCAAGACAGTTTGAATCCTTTTTTAATCGATCCAGTCACGAAAACGAAACTATCTGATTTTGAACGTTGAGGTCACCGTCTATATATGAATACTTTCACATTTATTTGAGGATTAAGAATAGTTATCACCTAAAGGGCTGTCAGGTATACTACAAAGGAATGACAATAGGTTTGTTTTGGTTATATTAAAGCATATGAGTCGTATAGAATCAAAAGTCTGTATTTACCACAGGTTTGTGCAGCATCTTACAATATCATTCAGCTTCAAAACTCGTTGAAAGGTATAAATAAACGAGGTATAAAAACTTAGTTGGATTCAAAACTGTGTATTTACAGAGATATTTGGTATCAAAACTCCGTATTTTCTCTTCAACCAATGACAGTATACCTAAATGATCACGTGATGAATCGCCTGTCAGATGAAGTCAATTCGTCTGATAACGGACGTATTAAGTAATAATTTCATTCCAGTTTTCGGCTTAACAGTTTGAGCAAACTTTTATCATTTCCATTTGGATTTATGTAGATTCATTTTTATAAACGTTAAATTGACATATCGCCGTTTTTTCATTCGTTTATTCAATTTATTCCTTCAATATTCAACAGCCCAATAGAATATATTTTTATGATAAAATATAATGATTTTTATTACGGTCTTGTCCAGCTACAATGTTGATTGTACCTGTAAGTAACAAAACTCTGTATTTTCTTGGATTGGTTTCAAAGCTCTGTATTTTCCCAAGTTTCAGTTTCAAAACTTTGTATTTTCAAACAATTTCATTAAATCAGAAAATAACGATCCATACTTCAACATAAACCACTGTAGATTCCTTCAGAGTATTCACATTCACATGGCATTTAAAAAAATTGCTGTGAAACTCACAGTTTTCCGCGGTTTTCTCAGAATGACATATGTGGCAAATACAGTTTTGATTCTAGGCGATTCATATATGAATTACACAATTAAGATACTCATAGTCATTTTACTATGAAGGTAATTTGAGTTCTTGCAATAAGATAGTCTTGTCTGCAAAAACAGTGAATACCCCTGTTTAATTTGCCCAAAAGCTGAGAGACAATCAATTTTCACAATTTGGGTTCTTTCACTCTCAGACAGGACTAGAACCAAGTGAAGCTGTAGAGATGAAGCTTACGTAATAGTCAAAAAAGCTTTAGACATTTCAAAAAAACACTGCAGCACTGATAGACGAGTCAGAGAAATTGACGCCGTGAGACCGATCAGGCGAGATTGCACAAACCTCACTCCTGTGTACCGAGCACAATCCCCCAAGCCAGCTCGTTTAGTCTTCCGCCGTGAGACGCCGGCTTATCAGTGGCTAGAATTTGGTACATGAGCCTAGGAAGGGATACATTTTGTCCAGTGCAGTAGCTATAAGCGCTGATGAGAGGATAGCATGTGCAGCAGCGTATTTATATACATATTTTGTCTTTATATAAATCTGGGAATTCAATAATTGCTTCTGAATTCCATTCCATGTTAATACACACTAATAAAAACAACTCTCTGCCACCACCAAACTTTCTCTCCGAAGTGATCGGGCTCCAGTCGTAGTATAGAACTCTTGTCTATGGCTGACACTGTGGGACAGATACCCTCGCGCCGTGTGACTGCTGAACAAGCCATACAGCCAGTGTTGCCAATCTGCGTGTAATTACACAATTTTCGGGTATTTTCCTGCTTTGCGTGTATTCTTGTGGGTATTTGAATTTTGCGGGTAAAATTTTAGTGTTATGTGCCTAAGCTTGTTATCGTTGTCAATATGGTGATGTTTCGTGGCTTCGCTTTAACCTAAAAATAATAAATTTATGTGAAAATGTAATTAATCATTGAAAATCGTTAGAAAACTTGGAAACGCGATTGTCCAAAAGTTTTAATTGTGAGTCGTATAAAAAATTTCAACATGACTGATGTTCAAACAAGAAGAGAGATCAGACGGCAGAAAATTCTTGAGAATTCTGAGAAAAGATTGATGAAAATTTCCGGAGTTGAAAAAAGAAGTACAAAGGCTGATGTGGATGGTAGACTATTGCTTTCCTGACAAATGAAGGATTCACTAATAATATATTGTTCCAGGTGTTGTCTCCAGTTCTTTCCAAGACCAAAATGAATTAGTCCATTCTAATCTGGTCGATTTTGAAAATTCTGCGACTTCCAGTAACCATACTCATGATTTAGGAATTGCCAGTTATGGAGAATTAGAAACAATTTTCAATAATCCTTTATTGAGTCAGAATGAGTCTATTTCTACTCACGGTGAACCAGTACAACAAAAAAGTCCTAAATATTTTTATCTATTCATTATGCCAATCTTAATAAGCTTTCTTCTAGTTATTTGTGACATCTTTCAAATAGATACTAAATATTTCTATTTCAACAAAATTTTTATTCCTCTGATTGCATTTGAAATCATTGATCTTTGTTCTGGTTCTTCAGTAAATAGTGCACCAAATTTTCTATCTTCTATAATACTCTTAACTGGCAATAGAAATAGTTTAATTGGTACTTATTCTACACATGTACAGATATGGTTTAGGTACATTTCAAAATTTGTTCAAGATGTTATGATATATTTTTTTGTTTTCATAGTCAGTTATACCTTAATGGAAATTCTTGTTAAAGATATAGACTCTTATTTTAAAATTTATTGATCGTTTACTTTAGGTCAGTTTTTTAACGAATATACTATTATTATCTATAGTATTATGTTCACCTAAATTGAAAAGTTCCAAATCTCTTTCATCTGCTTTGGAATGAATTTAAAAAAATAGGAATTGTTAGAGGACATCTCAGATGTTCCCAGAATAGTCATACAATTATTGAAATGGGTTTCAGGAACATACATGTCTGGTCTGAATAATATAAAAACAATAGTTTAGGGAAACTGCATTTTTTTACAATTACAAATCATCTAATTCTCCTTATTTAATGTTCACTTGCAAATGAGAACCTTCAGGTTATTTCAGTGAAATCCCTCCAGTAATTTTCACAAGAATCTACCTACTCCTACCTCTTCCAAATATGGTTTTGTGAGGTGTGTTTACCATATCATTTATTTATAATATCCTTGACTTAATGACAACTGTTATTCCTGCTGACTGAAATCAATGCTACAGGCAACTCTCACCTTATATGGTGAGCCATCCACCTTGATTATTTATCAACATTCTCCACACCCCCAATATTTTTCCAGAGTCGGCATTTAATGAGTCAGTCCGCAAAAATATGCCTTTGCCAATTTTTACAAAACATCTAATTTTTGTTTCAAATTTTGCGTGGTAACGATGTGGATGTTTTTAGTTAGATGGAATTTTAGTGGAAATGCGGTGTGTGCACCAATATCAAAAATAATCTAAAAAAAAATCTTTAAACCAATTGACATCTAGGATTGAAATAGTCAAGGTTATTCTTATTAATACTAATGATTTCCATATTCAAACACAGTGAAATTGCTTTTATTTTCCCCAAAAAGATTAAGAATTTATATTTTATTCACCTATTTTCAGCAAGCGAGCTGTCCGATATTTTGGTGCTGAAGCCATTGTGATATTCTGAAAAACTTTATCGATCAAAAAGTCCATGAATGATCTGCATCTTATTTTCTGTAATCTATATAATAAAAATGAATCTTGATTCTTTGTAAGCGCAAAACGTGAGAACACCTGGACCGATTTAGCTTTTTTTTAATGTTCGTAATAGCCCGAGCATGGAAAAAAATAGGAAAGTTGGCCGGAAATTGGAAAAATCGGGTATATAAGAAATTTGGCAAAGAGACTATTGAGTCATTTATTACCAAATAAGGAAATAGTTCAACGGTTACACGGTCGCCTACTAAGCAGAATGTCACAGGAACTAATCACGGTCAGGGTAACAGAGTCAAAGGCATAACCTAGATGAAACACAAAAAAAACATAGAATAAGAGATATTCTACGCGGACGAGAGTTTGCAGGATTTTTTTTTAGGGAATATAGAAATTTGGACAGGACAACATGTCAGGTCAGCTAGTATTTAAAAAAAACTCCATGGATATTTTTGTAGAGATTGTGAAGGGCAATAAATTTGCTCTTTTGAAGTTTTCCCATTATTTCAGAGCAATTTTAAAATCAAAAGTCCAATAGTATTTTTCTTACCCAGGGATTTATTTATCAGAAATTAAATTTTTTTAAAAAAATATGATAGGTAAGGACGTAAGTAAAATGTTCCGAATAACTTTGATATGATTTCTCAACATATACCAATGACATTTAAAAAAAAAATTGATAGAGCCAAAGTTCCGCTTTTGTTATTTTTTGAAGTATTTCCTTTACTCTTGGATGTATAGAGAAACTCAATGAGTTTTCTGTAGAAAATATTAATAGAAAAAGTCACTTGACATTTTAAATTTATTTTAGTATTTTTTTTTTTTTCCCGTACTATTTTATTTAGAGAAAAGTTTTGTTTATATTATTTATAGGAACAATGGAAAGGAATATAATTTTGCTGTTATACAATTTTTCGAAATTTATTTAGTATCTGAAATTTTTTTTTTCTTTCAATTGATGAATAAAATGTTTTTTTTTGTAGAACTCCAGTTATATCAGTGTTTATTTTTTTTTCCATGGTTCGGTCAAATTTCCACTTTTTCTGTTTTCTCCCCATAAATAATATTGAATTTAGAGTAGGGAAATAAAAAATGGAATAATTCCATTCCTTGAGGTATTTCTATAGTTTTGGTCAAATCTTAGGAATCGCCTGAAATGTTGGTATGGTCTAAACATAACCTCATCCATGAACCTACTCACAAATTTTTAAATCGATCCACCGTCCAGTTTGTCGGATATTTGCAATTAAAAATGGGTGTTTTTGTACCCAAAACCTATACCTAACGCGTGAACGGATAGGACTTTGTTCACATATTTTTTTTATAACTATCACAACATATATATATAATATTTATTTCATGAGCATTTCAATAGTCGCCCAAAATTAGTACGCTTGGATACAAATCTAACAATATTAGATCTTGTAGTAATTTAGATTCAGATTTCTCTTATTTTTTTATTAAAAATCACACATTTTATCACTGTTCCAAGTCCGGTTTTGTTTGCTTCAAAATTATTTACAATTGAAAAATAGATTTTTGATCTGTATTTCATGCATTCTTCACATTTGTTGGGTTGAATTCATTTTTTACAATTGTTGAGTTTACTATTCATAGGCAATTGGTATTTTCAATTTAAAATTGCACAAGTATCTTTTCAACAAACTGATATTCCCATTTGTAACAACGGAGCCTAGTTAATAATGCAGGTCTCAGACACTTCAAGAGATTGAAGAACAAACGTTTACATCAACTTCACCGTTAACATTTTTGTGATATATTCAAAATTTGCCTTTAGATGATTGCAAAAATTCTTCATAAAGTTGATCCCTATTTGATAACAAAGGGTTAGCACAAAGTGAGCTGGTTCAGGGAACCCAGTGCATATAGGCCTCTCTACTTGGGCCCATTGTTTGCCCACATCTTCTGGGATACAGCTGGGCATACCGATTTCCCTGACTCAGCAGTTTCTTCAGCTGAATCTCTGACATCCCCGGGTTCAAAATAATGATGTTGGTCTCCCTCTGGGGCACTAGACCAGTCACTCACTGAGGATGTGTGATGATGTCTTATCATCTTCCAGGCACCATCTGCACAGGAGGTAATCTATGATCCCAATCAAAAAGTGTTTTATTTCAATATCATATCTTGTGCAAAAATACTAAGGGAACTAGCTTGGTATTCAAGTTAGTCTCTTGAAATTGTAGAGTGTCTAATCCTTGCCCTTGACGATTTCTAAATGTGTGTTAAAATGATCAAACAGACTACTCGGTAGAAGTTGACGGGGAAAATTACACTTCAGAATTTAATATATTAACCACATAATTTGTTTCTACTCTCAAATATCAAACCAAAACTATATTTCTAAAAAGAAAAAAGTTCAACTCTTACCCTTACCATCTTCCAAAACTCCCTAATGCTTTAGATCTGATATCTAATGCATATTTCATCAACAAGTTGATTTTTACATGATATTCTATACAATACAGTTGCTTTTTCTCAAATGGAACATTATGTGAATTATATCTTTCCCGGTGCACGTCATTCCAGAAACAATGAGTTTTGTACACTTCTATCGAGCAAGTCAAGTGTTTAGCATATTTTCAATGTATATTACTTGGAAAATTCATAAAACAAACATTTGCATTGATAAATATGTCTCACATATTAAGAAAAAACAAGCCATAAACCTACTTCCACCACACATCTTTTACATGCATATTACAATCTATGAATTCTTTTTCTGGAGAATAACCTAGCAAATGACATAATAATAATTTATTTAGTAACAGATATAAGATCCAAGATACATCTAAAAGTGCCTCCACGTACCACTAGAAATAACAGCACTTTCCATACTCCCCTCTATAGAACCAACTATAGATACAACAGCTGTTTACCACGTATCCAACGAACAGCGAATATTCATGGTCACCTAGACTTCTTTAATTCGTCCTTAAATCCCAGCTTAGGATAATGAATAAATAAGACCCGCAACCATCCACGGTCTTTCTCCTCTAGTCCACGACAACAACTGTTACATTTAATCAATTAATCATTAATATCCTATTGTACATTCCACTCAATCTTAATTTACTTTCATTCATCTTAGATCGTCTCAATATGTAAAACTTGATTCTACCTTCAACTGTATATTAGATGTATTGGGCTAGTTCCCGTTGAATAAATAAAAAAAAAAAAAATAAACATTTGAATTATATTGAACTTTTAATGACAAGTATGAAGTAGGGACTATTACACCTCTCGGTTATAAACTTCTTTTGGTGTAGTTAAGAGTCCGATATAATTTAAATTTTGATAGACGAGCCCTAGCCCAGATAAATAACTTGGGTGATTGGTATTTGCATTTGAGTAAAATGGTTTGACAACTGCTTGTTCATTTTTAATGATAAGCAAAATGTTCATTTTTCAGATTACAGGTTTAGTCAAAACTGAGAAATGATTTACTTTACTTTGGGAAATAATACAAAATGTATCCTTTGTAATGATTTATTACCATAGTAGTGCCGTTTCCAAACTTAACACCGCATGGCATTTAACTAATGCCTCACTTCAACGTACCCTTGGGACTGCGAAGTATCAGGGTAATAACACATCAACATTTAGTTTCAGACCGGGTGGGTGCTATGTGACTACATACTTCAATATAACATAATGGCAAATAATAATGCCCCGTTCCAAGAGTACATCACTGTTTCCCCATTGGGAAAATTTCAATATATAAAAAAGTTACATACATTTTTGTGTTTAATTGCATTATTTTAGCAAATAATAATTTATTATCAGAAATTACAATCATTGTTTGAATAATACAATCATGACAACGAAATATTTTTGCAGCATTTTAAGAAAAATAAGAAACCCTACATTAGAGATACGCAGTCGTATTTTTTTTTGTCCAGACTGGGTGGCAATTCATGTACTGCCTCATTTTTTTTTCAAAAATCTCATCTGTCCAAATTGTTTTTTTGAGGAAATTCAGTGGTATTGATATTTTTATTGACAAAAACAGGGCTTTTAAGAAAAAAGACTCCGATCTCGCTCATAGCGGGACTTAATGTGTTAAAATGTGTTTTTTTTTTAAATATATCTAACTTTGAATTCATGTCAATTTTACTGAAAAAAATAAGGAAATAACTTTTGACTTGGTAAAAGTATATAAAACCCAATATTTTTGGAACAATCCACAATGGTATAATTCTAAGGATATTCCGTTTGACAAATCAAACTTTGGTGTGCCACATTTTTTATAAAACTCCCTGAAAGGTTTAAAATGTTCCTGAACCGTGCAGAATGACATGTCTATACATTATTTTTGATACTATTCAGGAGAAATGATAGTACTTTGCAGGCATCAGTCATACCTACCAATATAGACATACTGTTTGACCTAAAGATCTAGAAATGCTATCACCCATCGTTATCATAGACTTCTCTAGGAGTGCAGATATAGGAGTGAACTCTAATTGCAGAATTGAGCCACAATAGATCTGAATAATCGCCAGAACATAATTTACTGTTTAATTTTGCATGTGTTTCAAATGTTACTTGGGTGGTCAAAAATTTTTGGCGTCGAGTTAAAATATTATGTTTTTTACATTTTCACTTTTCATTTTGGGAGCAAATGTAATATAAAGTCGTTTTATCTGTTTACTAATGTAAAAATAAATTTTTAGAATTAGCGAACTGACGTTTCATACAAGCGGAAAATTAACAACTACTAGTTTACTACACTTTCAAACTAAGGAATTTGACTAGGTATCAGATGTACATTGAAAAAATATTTAAAATTCATTTTCAACAAGAAATATTTAATTAAATTATTTAAAATAATAGTAACAAAAAATCAACAATGGATAATCAATCAATAATAGGACATTGGACAATCAGATAAAAATGCTGTCAGAAAAAACACTTGTGAGTCGTTTTAGAATAAAAAAATGTATGGGAATCTAAAAATATCATAAGTATTCTTTGAACTATCAATCATCAGCTAAAGCACTATCCATTGCATCTTTCAAAGTTTTTTCAAATAGCTTCTGTGCATCTGAGAAGCCTTGTTTGGTCTTTCCAAATGAATTAGGTCCAGAAGATGTTGGTGTGTCTCTGAAAAAATTTCAAATTTAAGTGGAAGTAGTCTATTCATAAAAAGATGGTCAGTTAAATAACTATAACAAATTATATCTATCAAAATAGAAGCAGTCGGTGCTATTTTAGGTCATTCACCAACTTTCAATTTTAGCTCACTTTTCCATAACATGAAAATACTGTGCTTCATAAAAAAATGGAGAATTTTGTTTTCATTTATTAAATGCAACTAAATGTCCTGCTGACTGAGGCTATGACACATGAATCAGCGGAATATTGGCTGAGAGACATCACTCTTTGATGTCGTTGAAGTGCATTACTAGAGCAATCTTACAAGTTGCTCTGTGAAGCATATTTATTGAGGTAGCAGTGTTTGGCCAACAGACCGTTTCGAATTCAAATAATTATACGATTTATCATTTGATACTGAAGCTGCTACTTATCAATTTAAAAGAATTACTTCGTCTATTGATATGTATAATGTAGGTATAGTATTTTCAACAATAAATGTGGTTCTGACATGAGTGCAGTAAAACTACCTGGGTCGGTGGGCAAAGTATAAAGGGTCGTACTTTAGATAATCGGTTAATGAAGGGTATTTATGGCCGAATTTGGCGTTCACAATAGGATCGGCCCACTGCAGTCATTAAGTCAGAACCATTTATCGTGAAACAAACTTCAACTCTATGGATAAGTCAAGAAAAATGTTTGGAACTCTTACTACAATAAGCACATGTTCATACAGAACACCTTAAAAGAACAGGTAAGAGCACCATTACCAGGGCTGAGAGGTAGGTAGCTACTCTAGCACCGTAATTAAACCATATTATCATTTTCTCTGGACTTTTACCCCCAAAGTATTCATGTCTAGAAAACATTTAAGATACTAGTTGAGGGTTAAATTCAAAAGTAATCTGTATTTAATTGTGTGTAAACGATTTCCTGTTGAAATAAATAATGGCATATATATCCATATATCCCCTGCACTAAAGGAATCAGACTGGCTGAAACTGGAGAAGCTTAGAGCCTTGCACCTCTTAACCACCACCCATAATTTATTAATAAATCGTAAACCGGATTATCTTGCAAAAAAACTCAAAACTTTTTCAAATATAAATAGGTTTGCTACACGCAATAGGTAAATTTTAGTCATCCCCAAGCATAAATCATCTATCTTTACTCGCAGTTTTTCTTATTTTGCACCAAAATACTACAATATGCTACCCAGTGAATTTAGGTCTTATACAATTAATAATTTCAAAAAAAGGCTGAAACTGCATTTCTATGATTAATATATTCCTACTTTCCCACACCATGACCATAGCTTACTATCCTTTTTTCTCTTATCAATACATTCATATTATTTTTTCTACAGGTTGAGTTTAAAAACAGCCTAGGCCGACACTCCACCTATTCACCATGATTTCCATTAAGGCGTGTACCTTTCATTTTACTATTAGTTTTGTATCCTTTGGTGAATAAAGATGATTTATTATTATTATTATATTATTATTATTATATCACTGCTTAAATTAAGAGCTCAACAAAGAATTGATTCATCTATACTTACTCTATAATTTACTGTATGCAAGTTATCTTTTTGCGATTGATCTTACAAGAATGGTTTCGATTGACAGAAATTTATACAAAACAAATAGTTTAACAGGTCCTGCGCCACGGGGGATTCGCTCAAACTTTTCTCCCGGACCAAGGTGTTTTTTGACAATTTCTTTATATTCACTTCATGTGGGCCACAGCGGACATGCTACCACGTTGAATCCCGCAAGAATGTGTCCGCTTAGCCAGGAAGAATAAACAAATATTCAAAAATTGGTCGGACACCAGTGTCTGCCGTGGCCTCGTCGGCAAGGAAGCGTGTAGGACACCGGTATCCTCCATGGTGCTGAACCTGTTGATTGGCTTAAAAATTAAAAATCCATATTCCCAAGTTTCTTTATAAAACAAATTTATAAGTCACCTTCCAATATTTCTCATCCTCATTCTAGCTTGGGCGGGCATTTCTTCGGGCTCGCTATCACTATCTTGATTAAACGCTGCAGCAACACTCAGTTTTGGCTTCGGAACAACTTCCTTCTTTACAGACCCTAATTTCATTTGAATACTCATGCTTTTCAGCCTATTTTTAGCTCCTAGACCGATGTTATCAATCTTCTTGGATTTTTCTTGTTCATGATCAACTTTCTCCTTTTTGATTTCAAATCCATCCTCTTTTCGTCTAGGTGATCGAGACCTCGATCTCTCTTTCTTTATTTTGTGTGAACCTACCAAACACTGACATATTTAAAGTATTTTAATAAAAGGGATCAATATTTCAAATAAATAATGTTCATTAATCATGGCGAGAACTTCAAACCTATGATATATGTATTACCATTAGCCATAATACTGTTGTCGTTATATCTACCACTCATATCAATTTATATTGTTTTCATAAAAATATGAAACACATTTATTTATCTTTTTTAATTTCTGTAAAAATGTGATGCCATCAAATATCAACCAAACTATCTCACTCAAGGTTCGTTCGTTGTTCGTTTGTATGTCAAAACTCCATTGGTTTGGTATGGTAAAACTGGTGACCTCATAAAAGAAGTAGATTAGTCTATTCCCCATAATACAATGGTGACACTAATAGAAAGAGATGGAAGATCATTTGTGAGTCATAGTGACGTATATGGACATGTCATGGCCACTATTCTCTCTGGACAGTGGCGGACTAGCGCACTCTGGTATCTGAAAGTTGCAGGTTCTTGAATGTATATTAGACCACTCTGTATGTTACGCGGACCACCTGCACTCATGTCCATGTACGTCATTATGACGGGTTATTGCTACAAGATTCTGATTGACTAGAGCTTATTAGTACCTCATAATCAGATAACGTTTACTCTTTTCGGGTGATTGCTACTGCAGCTGTTATTTTTGTCAATTGTACTAGTTGTAGGTGGGTGGTCGTGGATGATAGTGGTTTCTGTGGGACTGCCGCCTAATGGATTATGCCTTTTAATTATAGTAAATAGACTTCCGCCATGTTTCTCGGACACTTTATACGTGTATAACCCGTAAATTTCAATTTATGAAAAAAACGTTTTTAATTATTAATCTACGACCAGTTCTACAGTTTTATTGTTTTAATTAAGAATAAAATTATAATACGATCCAATTAATAAAAAGATATAATGTTATTAGATAGAAAAGAAGCAACAAAGCGCTGTCACAGATTATTCACACAGTTAGGAAGCTCCGCCCATTTCCTTTGATGTTTGGTTTGCCGCTTTATTGACCTCGGACCTTTAACTCGAGATAGGAACCGTTGCCAGTTCTAAATTATGTTTCATTTGGAATTAGGACAACATAAAAGGTAAGGACGAAAAAAGTTATGAAAAATGAATAATTGATTGAAGATTCGCTCTCAAATCGTTTGTAGTGTTGAATGCTCATTTGATTTTGAGATTTTGTGAAGTTGGCAATTATGGGCCATAAAACGTCATCATTCAAAATGGAGGTATCACCGTAAACCTTCAGCTGTATATTTGAAATAACCTTCATGAAAGTCAAGAAGCGCATCATTATTCTGACAGTTCCTCCGGGCATTTAACTTGAGATAGGACTCCATCTCTCTCTTATTTCGTTTGTGTAACTACTCTATGACGCTAGAGTGATGGGATATGTCGCAGCGATACAAAGAGAGTAAACCATAGAGAAACTAAAAATAAAGAGAGTTGTCAAAACTGCAGTAAAAGTTGGCACCACGTTTAGACAGTGGCGACATATCTCGCAACTGGCCGAACTACGTACAGTTGGTAAAACTGATTGAGATAAGGCGGGTTTTTCAAATGCGTTACTTTTATATGATTGATATGGTATATATTTTATAAGTGATCGATTTGCCATTCTTGTATTCCATATGAGTGGTTGTATCGTATGAAATACAGGAATGGCAAATCGATCACTAATAAAATATATACAGTAATCGATTCGTAGAATCTGTTAGTTCGTTCGTGGTTAAAATAAAGTTTCAAAGTAAATCTTTATTTCATGATATCAAGAACAAAATTAAACATCTTATAAAACAAGAATCATGAGTTGAACACTATAAAAACACATTTTATTGTATCTAGGACAAGGTACAACTACAGACAAAACAATTTTAAAACTTCTTCAGTCGCTTATCATCAAATCAACCAAAATAAAAACAAATTACATTCACAACAAACCTTCAATAATTTTGTTAATTTATTAGCACAAAGGAGACCATGTACTTCGTACTTCCTCAAATGGTGATAGGAAATGGAAACTGATGGATGGAAATAAGTACCAGTTTGTGAAAAAAATTCTGCAACTGATGGATGGAAATAAGTATCAGTTTGTGAAAAGCAGCTTATATTTTACCTTGTGAAAGAATATTTCGAGGAATTTCAGCGTCAACTCGAATAACAAAACATTCCATTTTCGACGTTGGGTTCATAATTCAAGTCCATGGTATAATTTCTATAATTAATTTTTCGATGGCAACAGTAGAATTATTCTGAAATTATTACGTGTTTGTCATTTTCTGACAAATGTCGAAATTGGAAAATTATCATGTCATCAGTCGTCTGTGGATTGCGGGCAGCGCCTCCATGCACGACTGGCCGCACCAAAAACTTGGTGGTCAAGATCGCCAATGTTTCAAACAGTCTCTTTATTTTTAATTTGTCTATGGAGTAAACGTTATAGGAGAGTCTATTCCCCATAAGACAATGGTAACACTAATAGAAAGAGATGAAAGATCATAGTCATAGTGACGTATATGGTAATGTCATGGCCACCATTCACTCTGGACAGTGGCGGACTAGCGCATTCCGCACTCTGGTATCTGAGAGTTACAGGCTCTTGAATGTATATTGGACCACTCTGTATGTTACGTGGGCCACCTGTACTCATGTCCAAGTACGTCACTATGATGCGTTAATGCTACAAGATTCTGATTGGATAGTGCTTATTAGTGCCTCCTATTCAGTTTACTCTCTTTGGCAGCGATACACCTATAGTAAAACATTTTCGGAGAACTTATATTATTTTATTAGTTATCCAAAGCCTTGTCTCGAATATCTTCGAAAACTAATTAATTCAACGAAACGAAAACATCTAAAAATTTGTCCTGTGTTCTAAATGTGATTTGTGGGTTGGAATGATTGATCATGTTAATGAAGATACATATGTTCACTTCACTCCGTGGAGAAAGTGGTCCAACAACAGAACATCCTGATCCCATCAGTTGTGTAAAAAAAGAATCATTTCATTTGTGCTATAACCTCAAATGATGAATGTTTTTTACATGTAAAAGTTAGCAAAGACCTGTTTAGCTGGAAAATATACAACAATCATGGTGTAAAATCATTATTGAAAAAAAAATCTGTTGTAAAAAAAAATCTGTTGTCCAGCCATATTCACTGTCGGAAATTTTCAAATTACCCGCTTGCGCGTAACGATTCGTGAAAAGGCCTATTGTTTCCCTTGTAAACAATGTATGTAGAGCTCGTCCAGTATTGAAACGACCGTTTGGTAGGTAGAGAGGGGGAATACACGATTAGACACGATTTGCAGTGCTACGGCGAATCTTCACCAGTGTCTTGGCATGCAGCGTTTGAAATGTTAGGTTTGTTTGATTAATACATAGGTAGTGCAGTTATTTATTCAAATTTTCTTATACAAATATATCTACATCCCTCTGGCAGATTTGTCGAAAAATATTTTTTCCGTTCAGAAGTTATAGTTCTCTACTTCTCTTGTTTCGCCTATACCAAATAATTTGGTACGCCTATGGAATTTCTATTACTAGCCATAGTTCAGGCATCTTCGAGAAGAATTGGTTGTTAGGTAGGGGAAGGCCAATGTGGGCCGTTTCAATACTGGACGAGCTTTTTTAGATAACAAACGGAACGTAATTAAAAACTTCATGTTCCTGTAAAGTGGGAGTGTAGGGAATAGGATAGTAAAATTAAAGTGAAAATTCCAAATGAAAAATGTTAATAAAATATATCGAGATTATGTGAAATGTTCATGTTCAATAAAAATGAATGTGCTTTGAAATTGGTAGTAAAACAACAATTTCTGGAAATAGTATTTTCATGATTTAGCTTTTTTATGATTATTTAATCATTATTTTCGTATACTAATTTATAGCAAGATTCATTTGTTAAGTGAATATAATGTAAGCAGTAATTGTATTATGTTAATATTGGGGTTTTATTCATGATAAAAGAAGATGAAATGTATTGTCCTTTTAATAATTTGTTCCTCCCTATGGAAAAATATTTAAAAAAAGCCTCAGTGTATAAATAATTATGTAGTCAACACCAATTTGACATATACCCTTAGGTTAAGGGTTGTGTTTACGGGCAACAACTTTTCATACAGGAAATCTGAATAAACGAACAGTTATAAAGAACTCTGTGATTTCTCACTTCTTGCGCCTCACTGCATTAATCCATTTCATTCGCAAGTCTTGTTTCCAATCTTGTGTATCGGACGGAAAAGAATAAAACTTCACTTCTACCGCTTGTATCATCACACCCAACTAGTCATACCTACGATTCGTTTTTTTCTTTCAGCTGACATTTAATCTAAATATTTACTTTTTTTTCATACTACTCAGGTCTATTCCGTAAAAAGCCCTTATTGAACAATCCGTTATCAAACGACTGTCGGTAGTCGGCTCTTAACGATGCGTGTGAACAATATGTCAAAAATACTTAAGCTGGATTTATAGTTAGACGGACTGTAAACGTAGACGCACTGCAAAAAGATCAACCATAGATTTTATGTACTCTTGTTTATAAATGAACGTAAACGCATGACGTAACGTAAGTGAAACGGACTGGAACGGAAGAGTTGGCCAACTTTCATCTTTTACACTACGTTTCTTGCGTCCGGCCAATCAAAATAAATAATTATGTATTATGTTTTTACAAGACGTAATTATTCATTAAATACTGGAACAGTCATTCACGTATACTTAAAAAATTGATCTGGATCAGCAGTCTCCATCTTTAAAAAATTATTGTAGGCATTCTCTACTTTTCTATTACGGTTTATGGGTCTTGTTTTGTAACGTCTTAATCGCATAATTATTGTTCTTCGAGTTTGTCGACACTTTTCCAATGTTACTGCACACAACAACAGTCCCACGGCACCAAGAAGCATATCTTCATGTATTTCATAATCCATTGTGACACAGAAAACGAAGCATAGATAAATATTTAGAATATAATACAAATCCAAACCAACACAGGTTGTTTATGATTCGTGTAATGTGTAGGTTATGTTGAATATCACTATCACTTCTACCCATGCGCAAAAATTCCGTTCCGTCGATTTATAAATTCAATAATATTTTACAGTCCGTTTGTTACGTATACAGTGCGTCTACGTTACAGTCCGTCTAGCTATAAATCCAGCTTAATTCCTTAAAAGGTGTCGCTAGAAATGACCTTGGCAATTTCAGTAAAGAGATCAAATGAATGTTTTCAGGATGGTTAATGATAATTTTTCGTTCCGTGCTGAATGTTGCTAACTTAACAACTGTTATTTCATAATCAAATGTCAGTATAGAAGTCTATGATCAGGTATTCGAAGATCGGGGTAGTTTGGATTTTATAAAAAAATCATGTAAAATACCAATGTTAAGAGAAAACGTTCTCAGAAAACCTCGAAAATAATGAACACTTTCGAACGAATACATTTATTTATTTTTCTTCAGAATTCATTAAATTGCATATGAAAAATATCAATACAACTTGCCTTCTATACAATTCTCCACCTAAAATGTTGATTAAACCTGCCACAAAACTAGTTCAAGTCGTTAACAAACTGCACCCATTCTATTCCCGTTAGCGAACGTTAGACTTTGTCGTTCACTACCGATATCGTAACGACTTTATATTTTTACGGAATACGATTTGACACAAATATCGTTGACATAACGATAATAGTTGGATAACGACATCGCTATGAGTTACGGAATAGACCTGTTTTATTACAAAGAGAGTAAACGTTATCTGAATAGGAGTTACTAATAAGCTCTAGCCAATCAGAATCTTGTAGCATTAACCCGTCATGACGTACATGGACATGAGTACACGTGGCCCACGTATCATACAGAGTGGTTCAATATACATTCAAGAGCCTGTAACTCTCAGATACCAGAGTGCGGAGAGCGCTAGTCCGCCACTGTCCAGAGAGAATGGTGGCCACGGCATGTCTATATACGTCACTATGACTCACAAATGATCTTTCATCTCTTTCTATTAGTGGCACCATTGTCTTATGGGGAATGGACTCTCCTACTCAGATAACGTTTACTCTTTTTGCAGTTATTAGACGTATTTCAATGCTACATTTGATCTGTCGAAAATTTTTGCAAAACCCCCAATGGTCTAACCTTAGATATAAGATCTAAGGGAGTAAGGTAGACCCTTAGCAAAGATTAGAGGTTAAACTCTTTGCCCTTAAACCGTCAAAACCCTCCAAACGCTCGTGGCGCCATTTCAAACGTCAGTCAAGGTTTGCACGTATGTGTTGAATTATTTGGCATTTTCAATTTTTCAACACCTACTACAACGTATTTCTTTGATTAATTCTCTAGAAAATCCCGGGTTGACTTGAATCTTGTTTTATTGATTCGTTCAAAATGTTTTGATTTCTCAATTAAAATTAATCCCATTCCAATGTGGCTCCTGTAACAGCAGAATATACTTGTTTACAGGTTGCCAGGCATTAATATGACATTATATAAATGCTGGTATGAGTAATGAAACATTTTCTGAAGTTGTGAAATCGATGATCATATCTTTTTTCAGAGAATTCTTGGTACACAAATATTTGAAAATGAAAATAATGTGAGTTAAATACTTTGAAGAGTTCTGATATCTACCCAAGTTATAGCAGCATGGATGAGCTGAAACTGGAATTAAAATGGAATATGGGGAGGGGAAAGAAAAGGGACCAGGACTAGAAACTGTGAGAGCTCTTCATCAGACTGTTGTGGCTTTAAGGGCAGCTCTGGAAGAGAGCAAGAATGTTATTTCTGATCTCAAAAGCAGAGCATGGCCCATTGAATCTGTTCAAGAGGCTTTACAGGCCTTGTCCTTAGAGAATCACTTATTGAGAAGAAAATTGTTGCTGCATGGTGATCTAGAGAAGACTGATAAAGCAAATGAAACTGATTTTACTGAGGGCAGAAAAAGAATTCACGAGGATATTCAGCTGGTAAAGGGTAGGACGTTCAAGATATTCAAATGGCTTCAAGATTTCTTTATAAATTTTTTTTAGTTTCTTCACAGTTCAAATTGGAAAAAATGCAGTTTGAAAAATATTTTTTTTTGTAAATAAATAAGCCTTTTTAACCCCAAATAAAAACAAAAAAATCCGGTGGTTAGTCATAAAAGAAAGAAAATTATTTTTCTTAAATCCATTATTTTCACGACTGAATATCCAGAATCGCGTAATATAGACGTTGTGTTCATGTTCCTTGAAAATAGCTGTATGACTTTTCTTACGTGTTTTTGACTTCTGAACACGTATTCGGAAGAAAAACGCGGTCTCATACAGTTTCCGAGTTAGAGACCTTTTTTATTACGAGATTTTCAAGCACTTTTTTATTGCACAAAGATCACTAAAAATGCCTCCTTCTTTCAAACAGCATAAACTACGAACACTAAATCACTAATTTCCGGCACAATTTGGCACAAAATACAGCTGGTTCTATCGAAAAAATCATCCTTCTTCAACACATACAACTTTTTTAGCGTACTTCTAGCACATTATTCAGTAAAAAAATCAATTCCTCCATCATATCTACGTAAAAAAGCTACCCTTGTTACAAGTTGCTATAAGCAACCGTTTTCTAGATATTTGGACTTGAAAATTTCAAGTCGATTATTTCATAATCGATGCGTGTTGAAGTTATTACCATTATTTTGCATTTTTCACAAGAATGCTTAGGAAATGAATTTAACGTTTAAGTAAGTAGTTTTGGTAATTACATATGTGACAGTTGAACGTTTTGTTGTTTTGTTAAAGTTTCTGTATGTTTTAAAACACTAATTTTGAAAAAATTGATTACTTAAACAATAATGCTCATTTAGCCGATATGCAATTCGTTTTTGGCTTGCGGATGACAATGAGCGCGAAGCAAGACGTATTTACCAGGAGCAATTTCCTAATCGAGTACTGCCTTCCGCTCCAACATTTACCAGTCTCCACCATCGTTTGGCAGAAACAGGTAGCTTTAAGAGGGCAGCTGATATTATTGAAAGACCACGAGCAGTCCGAACCCCAGAATTGGAGATACCAGAAACAAGTACAAGAATAATTGCTGAAGCTCTCAATTAGCCACGATTAACAATTTTATCCATACCATATTCAAAGGGTACAAGCTCTTTTGCCACGAGACTTTCCCCAACGCATTACTGTGTGTCAGTGGTTTTTGAGAAAACTGGCTGGAAATCCTCAATTTTTAAGATACTCTTACTCTTCACGGACGAGACAAACTTCTCCCGAAATGCTATCACAAACTTTCATAACAACCATTATCAGTATCAATTTTCTGTAAATGGGCGGCAATAATTGATAATTACTTGATAGGTCCTTTCTTTCTTCCGTTCCGACTGAATGGCACAACTTACAGAGACTTTTTAGAAAATGAATTGCCGGGACTACTTCAGAATGTACCATTAGAAATTCGTTTCCACATGTGGTTTATGCATGATGGGGCTCCGTCCCATTTTAGCGTTGTAGCCAGGGAATTCCGTAACACTGTCTATCCAAATCGATGGATCGGTAGGGGTGTAGAAGAACCTAACCAGGCATAGGCACCAAGGTCCCCAGATCTAAACCCACTAGATTTTTATTTTTGGGGACATTAGAAGTCCCTAGTTTATAAAACTCCAGTAGCAAACGAGGAAGATCTAAGAAACCGAATAGTAGACGCCGGTTAAACAATAAGAAACACATCAATTATTTTTGAGCGGGTACGAGATTCAATGACTAGAAGACTGAATGCCCGTATCTTTGCTGAAGGTTGACACTTTGAACAACTTATTTGAATACAATTTAGTTTCCTTTATTTTATTTTATTCTACATATTCAAAATTTCTTGAAATAAAATGTTGATATTTCTTGCAAATTTTATTAAAACAAATACAGATTTTGCACCCTTGATACAAAAATAACTATTTCAAATGACTAAAAATAATAGAATTGGTGGCGCCCCCTACAAAAAACCAAAACTACTTACTTACACGTCAAATTCATTTCCTAAGCATTCTTGTGAAAAATGCAGAATAATGGTAATAACTTCAACACGCATCGATTATCAAATAAACGACTTGAAATTTTCAAGTCCAAATATCTAGAAAACGGTTGCTTATATCGACTTGTAACAAGGGTAGCTTTTTTACGTAGATATGATAGAGAAATTGATTTTTTTACTGAAAAATGTACTAGAAGTACGCTCACAAAAATTAGAAATCTTCAAAAAAGAAAAAGACGTGTAGGTGACGCCCCCTACGAGTAAGAGCAATAATAACATCAGGTTCGAATTCGACACCTCAAAAAACCTCTCAATACCAATTTTCGTTCAATTAAGGTCAGTATTTCGAAAGTTATTTGAAAAAAACTAAAATAAAAATAAAACTTTAACACCCTGTATCTTGGAAACGAAGCGTTTCCGGACATATATTTATTTGGACAATTCATTTTAGAATATTATGAGGAATCACCTCCTGAAGTTTGTCAAAGTACTTTTGAATCACCCTGTATATGTAATTCTCTTAATATAAATAAAAGTATATCTAAGGTTATATTGATTCTATTGGAAGTGAATTTCTTTATTTCCATAATCAAATTTCACAATGCAGTAAATCTACAATTCTGATTTTTCAGAATTATTAGTTTTTCTTTCAGAGGAGAGAACACCTAAAAAAATGCAGACGAATGTCTCTTGCTCGATCATCCTAACAAATTTCAGATTAGGGTCATATGTAGTTTTCCATGAATACATTTTATTAACTTGGCGATATGTTTTATTTTGTAATGATTTCAAAGGTTTCAGTTATGAATAATTCAAACTGAAATAGATATTCTATAAAAATCTTACCCACCCATAAGAGGTTATATATTTTTAAACTTTTTCATATTTGTTGAAGCCATTTGCAGCTAATGAATCATACTCATTTCATTTAAAGATACCCCCGAGATAAGTGGTGAAGAAAAGCCATCCACAGAAGGAATTGATGTAACTGGAAAACCAAATGTTGTCATCCACAATGAAAGTCCAAGGACAAAAACAAAAAAAGTAACGATACTTTCTCCAAAACCAAGTCCAAAGAGTGGCAAATGTCATTTGGAAGCGAGGATATCAGTTAAGACTGAACGTATTAGCCCTAGCAAGACATCTAGGTCATTAGAAAGTCTTACTATAATAAAATCTCCAGTTGAGGCATCGAAGAAATTCGCATTTTCCAAAACATTCAGCTTTTCAAATTTGTCTAGCCATATTAGTAGAGATCTGGATTTTGGCAAAGAAATAAACATGAGTCAAAGAGATCAAAATCTGAAACAACCAACAGATAACAACATAATTGATATGACAGTGGAGGAAGAGCAGTTGAGTCCAAACAATGATTCAGATCAGGCTGATGAGGTGGATGATATTGAGTTGATATTCACTACTGATGATACAAAGGATTCTGATTTCAAGGGACAACTGGTGTCTATTGATACAGGGGATTTGGGACAGCAATCCTCGAACTTACTACCATTACCGACCAATGAAATTGATCAAAGCCTTGACGTTTCAGATAGAGAATTGGATGATGACGTTTTTAATGATAATTTTGATAATGAGAACCAAGAAAATGACAACTTCCAAACTTGCAATTTCAAAAGAGAAAATTCTCAGCTTTGTGATTCGAAATCAGACACGTCTATTAATCAGGAGAAAAGCATGAAAAGTTACTATTCATTTCAAGATTCCAGTTTTGAGAACAGATCCTTGGAAAAAGATGAAAGCTTCGATAGATTTGAGGAAAGAATAAGGATAGTGGAAACTGATATTTCCAAATGTGGAATTAATGATGTCGAATATGTGGTAGGAAGGAGAAATACATGTCCTAATCCTATACAGTATAGGCCTCTTCTACACAGGTAGGTAATATGACTAAATGTATTTTGGGGAGGTAGCTGTAAATTCCTTTGCATTTTTTGGGGGTTTCCTTTTCCTTGGAAATTATTAGTTTTTATAAATTCTGGAAGGGAGAGTAGTAAATATGGCATGATAATTTTCTGTATTTTTTTAATTTTAAATATGGGATAATTAAGACATTTCACTGATATGTTACTGACTAGTTGAAAATTTAAAAACACTAACATGTCGGGGCAAATTTACTAATGTGCCCTTCAGAAAAGCTTTAGATAATCCGTCAAGTACTAGTGTAATTCTTGAAGTAAGGGTTACATGCCATAATTAATTTTATTAACAGCGAAAAAAAAGGACTTAAAGTTTATAACATAAATTCAATATTCCCTCTCAGATCCCAGCTGAACATTGTCACATCATTCCCAAAAATAAGACACTCATTCATAAAAAATTGAAATTGAATTGAAATTGTTTATTGAAATAGGAATCCTAATATACATACATTTTTTTTTACAAGTCCTAATTAAACATAACTATGAATAATTACGAATTACGAACAAAGTTAATTGTCTAGTAATATTTATTCCTCTATAAACAGAACTGTTTATTGGGAAATCCTGAGCACTCATCACCAACTAGTGAAGAATAGCTGAACCAAATATATTATTATATGGCGCCTTCATTTTGATTACTTTTGAAAGTTATTATGGCCACTGAATGAAAGTTATTATGGATTTCTAATTAACTATAAGACTTGTAATGATCACTATAGTGCTACAGTATTTATCTTTGGAACCGGTAATCTAAAAACTAAATTTGTTGATTGTTATGACTAGTCCTTTCAAATACCGGGCTACAAAAAAATAAAATAAAAACCAAGCTATTTCCCTCCAAAATGTTCAGATAGATGATTTTTAAGTTCTAGCTGGTTGGGTGCGGTCAATGAGCTTCATTACCAAATTTCAAATTTATGCCGAACAGACTCTGAAAACAAAATGGCTGTGACTGATGAACCTATATCCCTTGGTCTGTCTAACCGTAAACAGTTACTTTTTAAATTTTGTATTTTGAACTTCTACAGGAAAGGAAACCTATGAAAAAACGAAATATATGTTAGCAAAAAAAAGCCAATGCTCTGTGTGTAGAGTTCTCTACATATTACAATTGTTTGGATATCAATTCTTTTTTTAGGGAAGCCCTTTCGAAGGGACTAACAGTTGGCCGAAAAACTCGACCAATTTTAACACATTCCAATGCAGTAAGGAAGGAATCTGGTGCCCAAACAGATATATCCGCTCTTCCAGGTTCATCCTGGAGATCAGAGAGCAGTTTAGCCAATAAAGTGAGTACTTATAATACTTCATAAATATATATATATATACAAGATACAAGAACCGTATTCACCAAAAAAATAAAAATATATATATATATATATATATATAAATTTTTTTGGAGAATACGGTTCTTGTATCTTGTATCTTGGGATGTAGATTTGATAAGAGAAATGATAGTTTTTAGATAGACATTTCGCCTCTGGCCAGAGGCTTTATCAGTATTGGCTTTTTTTTATTCATTATAAGTAGGTAATTACATCTATTTTGTTTAACAACATTGCTTGGCATAACATCAGGGTTATTAAACCATTTTCTCGTTGTTTACACATTGTAGCTTATTGCTTATGTTTAAATATCGTATCTGTCTTTCGTTGAGAGTGGAACTGCAACTTCTTATAATTCGTTTTCGGTTTGTGTTGTGTATCTTGAAGTTATGAATCTGGTTTCGTTCGTTCGTTTTGTATACTTGATAAGCGATATACCCCAATTTAAATAAATAATTAGTATATAAGGATTGTTATCCATCCGATTTTCGATTCGAAACCATCAATGGATACTTCGTGAAAATTAGAATCTGGAGAATGTATGTTTAAAAGATGTCATTTGAAAAAATTGACAATTAGTGGTTTTGGAAATATCAAACCGCCATAGCTACTCAACTAAGCGAAAAACACTGTCATATTTTATTTTTTACTCATCATTCATGTCCATCAGATTGGTTAAAGTGGGCCCAACGCACTCTAGATGCAAAAATACAAATTCTTCTGAAAAATCAATTGTACCAATTTTTCTTCTCAAAACTATGTGATCGTACTCAGAATCGTCCCTAGAATCCAAAAAAATGAAAGTATGCAGGGTGTTCCATTCGAAATTCCCAAGTTGGGGTTGTTTCCGGTGAAACCAGAAGTGATGGGAGGGTATGAAATATTGAAAAAAATTCCAATTCTTCAATCCAACACCTCTGCCAAGTTTGAATCTCATACCCTTGGAACTCTGGAAACCATGGCTCGTCTAAATAATAGTTTGATATATAAAATTTGGATAAATATGGTGCTACGCTAACCTTTCTCATTCCTCAACATATTGAAAATAATCCATCTTAGAGCAGATTACATTTCATAAAAAAAAATTCCCCAATTTTGTTATTCGTTATAGCTGATTTTAAGTAATGAATTGGTCGAAAGGGCTATTTTATGTCTTTTTAATTATTTGTAACTTCAAATGACTTGACACCCAAGTTGGAAGTGGAGAATTCCAAATCACCTAAGTTTTTTCAAATACTGTTGGAGCTGAGGAATGTTTTCATTGGGATAATGTTATATACTTTATTTATTGACACCCAACTTTATAGTTTCACGTTAATATTTTGCAAGGAAACAGTATATTAAAAAACTAACGATTTCAAAGATAAACATTATTCAAATATTCAGGTGGTAGTTTAACCCTTTGGGATTCTAATTTTGGAAAACCTATTACCGAAACTCATTGATATAACCTTTTTTTTTAATAATAGGGGTAGTTTTTACTGCCTGCTGTTAAGTAACAGTTTCATAGATTAAAATTATTCAAATATTGAGGGAGTAGTTTTAACCCTTTAGAATTCGAATTTTGGAAAATCCCCTCTTAGTGGGTCTCTACATCATAAAATAAAACTTCTGACCAAATTTTATATTCATAGCTTCAGCGGTTTCGGCCCAGACTTGACACTTTTGGAACAAAACATTGTAAATAGTTGCAATATTTTTTTGTTCATTTCAGATTACTCTTTATTCTGGGCTGATGATTGGATAATTTGATGAGTTTAAATTCTATTCTTGAAAATACTATATTTCCCTAAATACAATTTTCAAATATATTCCATCTGATTTTAATGACATTGTTTCCCAGATTTGTTTCATTGTTGGTGCATTTGAGGTTACCCTCATCATAAACTACGTTTGGCATTTTACAATGATTGGAATGTATCCTACTTTGTAATGTACTTTCATTGAATTATGAGGATTATACTGTACTTTCAAAGACGTCAACAGGTTTCGGGAGTAGTTCTATTCCATCAAGTATTTTGATAGAGATGGGGCGATGTTGAGCTGGGAAGCTGAATATTTTCATGTCCCAGTCATGGTAGAAAAACATTGGTAATATTTCAAAAAAAAGACTAACTAGACATCCAACCACTTTTGGATTTGGAAATGTGACTGAGAATTATTTCATAAAAGAATATCAGCAGCACATTTAGTAGTAACTATTACTGTAAAATTCCCTCGTGTTTTTTCAATTGCCACATGATTCCGTTATTTCATAAACTTTTGCTTTGCTAATAATTTTGAATTACATGCAGATGGGAAAAACTAAAACTTTAAGGATTTTTGAAAATTACCAAACACGGAAAATCACAATACTAACCAGGTTAATTTAAATAATTGCCAATTTCTGTTCCTAGAATTTCTTCCCTGTAATTAGATAGATACTATTTTTTTTCATATCATTTTGATTTTATCTCCAATTAATCTTCTAAATAACAGCTCTTCATATTTCACTGCAATTGTAGTTTAGTTCAACATACCTTCCAGCCTCAATACGAAATGGGTTACATCACAATCAAACCATTTGTACTTACGCACAGCTCCAAAAACTACATCTATTTTCATTATAAGACTGCAAAAATTGCTCCCAGTTGATTTTCTGTGTAGGATAAACTATTGCGAGGATTTATTTCCTAAAATACAAGAGCACGACAGATTCATGGAAAACATAATTTGCACTGATCAGGAAAAGTTTGGTCAACTCGTAGTTTACAATTGGCCTAATCTACATTTTTTTTGAATAAATGTTTGATTTGGGAACAAATCAAGAGGTCCGCTATTCTATGTTCTTCAAAACGTGGTAGAAACATTTCTTGAAAAATTGCTGCTGGTAAGAGTGTATATTCATGGTAGCAGATTGATTGACATCCTAGTTCGGTGATCGTTGGTGGGGAAATAGAAGACCATTCCTATGGCCTGCAAGATCTCCAGATCTTACACTGTTATTTTTTAATGTTGGGTGTCTAATGAAATATTAAGGGAGATATATATATATATATATATATATATATATATATATATATATATATATATATTTTTATTTTTTTATTTTGGGTAGTGAGTGAGTGAGTTTTCTTGAATCCTAGTATATGTTTATCTTTTTGGTAAGAAACTCTTGGGATTGGGATCTGTTGTTGAAATCAAAATTTAAATTATGGCATTATAGACGTTTCGCCCCTGACCGGGGGCATCTTCAATATTTTTTTTTCCTTTTTTTGGTTTAATGTTTTTTCATTTTACAGTAGGATAATCTGAAAAGGGGAAAATACAATTAATTTCTTGTTGTGTGACAATAGCTTAGATCTATGTGGGTGAATTAGTAATGGGGTAATAGGGGGGTAGACAAGTTTATTATGTACCTTGGTGATCATTGTGCTTAGAAAATATAATTTCTTTTTTTTGTTATATTCTATAATTGTTAAATATCGATGGCGTGTTGTGTTCTCTTTTTGTTTAGGTGCGATGGCTGTGTGCTGGTGAAATTGGAGAGTGTTCACAAATCTTAATAATCAAGAAGCCACTGCAGCAGTGTTCTGTGACCTATCCAAAGCTTTTGATTGTGTGAATCATGGAATACTGCTGCAGAAGCTTGAGCACTACGGTATCAGAGGCATAGCCAATAAATGGATGACATCTTACTTGAAAGATCGGGAATAATATGTGAAAGTTTCGGGTTCAGTATCTGAGAAAAAAAAATTGAACAGTGGAGTTCCACAAGGCTCTGTCTTGGGGCCCATATTATTTTTGTTATATGTAAATGATCTCACTAACTTGAATATTAGCGGTAGGTTTACCTTATTTGCAGATGATGCAACTATTGAATGGCACACTAAAGATAAAGATAAGAATACTCTCAGCCAATTGATCTCTACAGATGTAGCTGAAATAAAAAAGTGGTGCGATGCCAATCATATGGTCTTCAACTCTAAGAAAACTAAGGTGTTATCATTTAAGGGAGACATTGACAAAATACAACTAAAAATCTAAAAATAAAAAATGGCATAACTTAAAGTTCGATGAACATATTATGGCAATGGCAAAGAAATTGTCATCTGGGTGTTATGCTATCAGAGTTATTCGAAATGACATCGGTCATCTTATTGCTAGAAAAGCCTACTTTGCTCTTATGGAATCTCATATCAGATATGGTATAGCATTTTGGGGAGCCTGCTCACAAGCGTTGTTTTCAATGATCTTTACTCTACAAAAGCGAGCACTGAGATACATATGCCATGTTAACCATCAAACCTCATGTAAACCCTTATTCATATCTCAGAAGATACTTACGCTAACATCAATCTTCGTGTTAGAATCAGCTAGTTTAGTTCATAAGCATAAACTACATCTATTAAAATCAGACACTGCACATAACACTAGGGCAAATGGCCAAAATATACCTTTATTAATCCCTAGAACCACCCAATGCCAAAATTCAATTATTTACAATGGTACGAAAATGTTCAACCATTTACCGTAGCAAATAAAAAATATCCATAGCCCTCCGAAATTCAGAAGAGCTGTAAAAACATTTTTACTCACAAGACCGTTTTATGACTTGAGGGAGTTTTTTGAACAAAACTTTGAATAGTTGTGACAGCAGTACAAAATATGATGTATCCACGTCTTACACCAACTAGTGGAAGGTATATGTGTGTTTTTAGGAGTATATATGTACGATTGTTTAAAAAAAAAAACATTTTATTAAAGTATTTTATGGTGGATATATGTATATATATTATGTTAATATTTTTATCATCTGACAACTCTCTCCTGTTTTTGTTTTTTTGTTTTTATAACCAAAGAATAAATTAGGGAAAAGTGTTTTTATATCTATTTTACTGTATTTTCTTAAAAATATTTTATAGTATCATGACTGTATGACAATCCTTACTGGTTTGCATAATTTTAATTTTATTTAATTACCATTACCACCTGCTCATTTCAAGCAGTTACGATTTATGTATTATTATATTTAGAAGCTTTGTCAATAAGATTTCTATTCTTTCGATAATAAAGCATGCTTTGACTTGACTTCATGCGCGAAAGACTTATGTGTTAGTGGGATTTGTTTTATGACTGTAGTTGGTGTACCTTTGCGAGATGATCGATGGTCACACAGGTACACCAACTACATTCATAAAACAAATCATAAGATTTCTTCAAAATTATCAGTTATGTTCCTTGATATTTTTTCTAGGCAAGGTTGGGAGATCAATTTACAACACTCCCTTCGAAATATGCACTACCCGGATCTCGTCTCAGACTATCAGAGAAAACCGTTGAAGCAAGGCGTGTTTTGCTGTCGGACATTGGTTTTACCAGCATGGTTCCTGAACTATCAAGGTCTGCTGATCATTTATTTCCACCTAACGTGAAACCAACTGGTACAACACCAGCCTATGGCCAGTTTCTCAAAACTACGGATCTCTATTCACCAGGATACACAGTAAGAAGTTGCATGAGAAATATTTCTATTCACTCCAATATAACTCCATAATCCATTCTGTTTTGAACGTCGAGCACTGAGTGATTTTTGTTTTTACAGCCGGCAATTTTTTTCTCTAATTTTTCACCCAGATTGAATTAATTTATAATAAAACAAGAATCGAGCATTTGTTTTCGAGGATATTTTGCTTTTCAAGCTGCTTTGCCGACCAGCTCTTTTATATTTTCGGACAAATAAAAATGGGTAACTACATCAAAAATTATGGGAACAAAAAAAACTATTGACCATGAAAAACCCTCTATACTTGATTACATTAAGTCAAAAGCATATATGATTAGCTGAAAGAATTTCAGAAGTGGCTGTAAATAATATTGAAAATTGGCCATCGAGCTAATTTTGGTTGGTTAAAAAAATCAAACACCACTTACTAATTTCAAAGTGCTTCTTCCTCAAGCATGCTAGAATGAGCTACATGCTAATGTGAAGGAGGCATTTGTGTAAATTGAACAAGAATCCAAAAAAAAACCATCTACAGCTACAGAAGAGGTAAATATACAGAAAGTTTTCAAAGGTGAAGCATTGTTTTTAACAAGATGTAGAATTTGTCAAAATCACTTACGTTACAAAAAATTTATATATATATATATAATAACATATCATTTTAGAAAATTTAAGTTTGGCTTTGGTGAAATCAATTTTTGTGAAGTAATGCTGAATTAATATGGCAGCATTTCGTGTTTAAGCTTATAGCGATTGTTTTCTGATATGCCACTGAATAACATTAAAACTTTTTAACAAAAAATTAAACCGACGAAATACGGAACTGAAAAGTAAAAAATTAAATAAACCTTCTTAGTCTCAATAACTAAGCTCCTAAACTAACGTAAAGTAACTAATTTAGTTACTTACGTTAGTTTAGGAGCTTAGTTATTGAGACTAAGAAGGTTTATTTTATTTGTTACTTTTCAGTTCCGTATTTCATCGGTTTAATTTTTTGTTAAAAAGTTTTTATTTTTCAATTTTTTGTGGCTGAAATCTACTAATTACTACCTACTTGTTTTTTGATTACTTCCAAAACATTTACTTACCCACCTTACTTCAACTATTACCAGTTAAATAATATGATTATCTACTTTTACTATTTGTTGTAATATAAATTATTTTTGTTGTTCTGATTAGTTTATTTCATTACTTTGTATATCATTCCATCCTCTCATAGAATATAATGATTGTGACGGATGTAGAAGAACAAAAATAATGACATAAGCGATCTGTCATTGTCAACTACATATGTGTGCCAATGTTCACAAGTGAACAATCAATTATTCCTTATTCCATTCGAAATCCAAATATGATCAACTATGAGGTATACCCTATCTAATAAAAAAAGAATCATCCAAATCGAAGAACACAGCACAAAGTTATGCCTGATAGAATCGGTCAACGGACCAGAATTCAGAGGGTGAGTGATCAATATCCTTCATTTTGCTACCCTTAGGGGTGGATTTCATCTTTTAAATTCAAATAGGACCAACTTCGAAGTAGACCCTATCCACTGAAAAAAGAATTATCGGAATCGGACGACTCAGTAAAAAGGTGTGCGTGATCATACATAAAAAAAAAAAATATATACGCGTCGACTAGAGAACCCCTCCTTTTTGGTTTCGTCGGTTAAAAATGAGAAGTTCCATCAGCAACCAAGCCTAGCGAGAGTGAGCTGTCATATGCCTCTTTAGTTGTTTTTGATTATTTGAATTCTTGAAACAAATATTTATGAAAACATTAGGCTGAAAGATTTTGGTTCAAAAATCACCGAGTTGTTTGTGGAAGTTCAAATGTGTTGTGATGATGACAGTTGATTCCTGATCAAAAAATACTTTGCTGATGACACAAATATTTTAATGTCAAGTGATGAAATTGAAAGTCAGTTAAGCATAGTAACGAAGCATCCAGACAGTTAAAACAGTACTGTGATCAAAATGGACTAATGATGAATGTTTCAAAAACTTATTTTATGAGATTCTTACCTAAAACGAAATCACCAGACTATGATCTATATTTACATTTAGATGGTAAATCTATAAAGAGCACTGACTCTCTTAAATTCTTGGCACTTACTCTTGATCCTAAACTAACATGGGAAACATATAAACACGATAGTATCCAAACTAAGTACCACTTGTTACGTTCACAAAAGTTAGTAAATGATCTTGGAGTTCCACAAGGTAGTATACTGGGACCTTTACTTTTTTAAATTTATATGAATGATATCAATTACGTAGATGGTGACCACGTGATAAACTTATTTGCAGATGATACATTAATATATACCTACGATAAAACCTTGCAAGTCGCTGTGGAAAAGATGAATAATTCATTGAAAAATATTGAGTTGTACCTTGGAACAAATAAACTGAAACTTAATATCACTAAAACTAAGGCGATGATCATTACAACAAGGTATAAACAAAATAACATTGGGAGAAATACAGTCAAAATTAAAATAAACGAAAATGATGTAGAAATGGTGAGTAAAATTAAGTATCTAGGGTTTATTGTAGATAACACAATTTCTTTAAATGATCATGCTGACTATGTAATAAGTAAAATATCAAAGAAACTGTATTTTTTCTCCAGAGTGTCATCTTTATTATCAATGTATGCCAAAATAACGTGCTATAATTGTATAATAAAACCTCATTATGACTTCTGCGGGAATCTCTTATATCTTCTGAATCAGAACAAATTTAATCAATTACAAAAATTACAGAATCGTGGAATGCGAATATTACGCTGCAATAGAATGACACCTATACAAGATATGCTCTATAGTTTAAGGTGGCTTACTGTCTCACAACGACTTTACTATCAAACATGATATTTATATTTAAAATAATAAACAATTTGCAACCAATATACTTAGAAAACCTATTAATCACAAATAGTGAAGTACACCACCATAATACTAGATCGAACACCAATTTTCACATCCCTAGGACAAATTCACGAAGCAGTATGAACTCATTATTTTTCAAGGGTCTGGATAGTTTTAATAAACTGCCAAATAATATAAAAAATTCTACTTCTATCCGTATGTTCAAGAGGGACTTGATAACATTTATAACAAACTGAATTGAAAAACAAACAACAAATTTATACTTAATATATATTAATAGCTTTGTTTTTGAATGAATATGTAAAAGAATATGTTAAATTGGATCATATGTGCGATATAGTTTGTTATTTTTTAGTTTATGTTATTTTATAGTTTATGTTATTTTCTGTTATTTTTGTTAAAATTTGTTTTTAAATTTATTTTTGATTTCTATGCACTATGTGTAGATAAAGTATATTAATTATGTTTATATTAGGCTTGCCTATTTGGAAATAAAGTTCTTCTTCTATAAAAAACATAAGAAATACAGTTACCTTTGATGTCCTGAGATTACTCTATTTTGGACTAGTGCAATCAGTACTTCAATACGGACTATTACTTTGGGGTGCTTCACCACATTTAGAAAAGACATTTATAGCACAAAAAAAAGTAATGAGAGCAATGTATAATATTGCTCCATCATCATCTTGCCGACAACTATTCAAAGAATCTAAAATATTAACCTTGCCAAGCCTTTATCTTTTTCAAGTGATACTATACATAAAAAATAATGAACATAAGTTCATGAAGAACAAAGACATACACTCGTAATACACGTCCAGAATCAAATTTACACCAACCTTACTCAAGACTAGCAGTAGGTCAGAACTCACCCAATCACGACAGAATTAAATATTATAATAAAATAATGAACATTGTAAAAGCTACCACAGAAATGTCTTTCAGAAACAAATTGAAAATGTTCTTAATTTAAAATGCATTTTATAGCACTGAGGAATTCTTGAATTTCTGAAATCTTCACATAGGTACTTTATCTATACTTAATTGATATGTATTTTATTTTGTAGTTTGTCTTTTAGTTTAGTTTAAGGTCCTAGACTAGTCTGATATGTTCATACAATTTTTATATATGTATACTGGATGTGTAATCTCGATTGATGTTAATAAATTGTATTGTATTGTTGGGGGAGATGAGTATACACATGAAATGAGGAGAATCATTTTCATAAAACACTTGTTTGGGCAGTAGAATATCCTCATGCTGTATGAGGAACACGTTGACGGTAAAGTGGAAGAATATACCTTTGAAATAAGGTAATCCAGACCACGTCTCTTTATCACTTTTGGAGCAAAACAATTTTTTTATTGTTAGCCTCCCTATGGTTTTTATTTTGATTGTAGTGTGTTATTATGACTGTAAGGAAAAGTGAATATTCTTTGACATGATAATGTCCGGGTGGTGATACTATACCGAAAATTAAAGACATGTTGATTCATACACTTTAAGAATTGATAATCTATAAACCATTGAGAAGGTATTTCACAAATCACTTGATACAAAGCAAAGATAGTTGTATTATCACAATGCATACACTCTCTGTATTCTAGAAGCTTCCATATTATTTTCGATTTTTATTGGAACCTTACCTATATTGAATTTGTATTGATGAAAATAAAGAACATACAAATTATTTTACTGGACATACATTTTGAAATCATAAAAATAATACAAAATATCTCAATATTCAACTTATATTAAAAAAATGAATATATTTGGGAAGAACATATAGACAGTGAAATGGGCTGGAATATACTTTTTGATATGTTGTACTAATATATGAAATTTTTCTAATGTGTCCAAGCTCTTGGGGTACTTTTGTTTTGTTATTATCAACTCTAAATAACTGAAATGATAAACTCAAAGTATTCAACTGCAATGATTTTGTCAATTCCAGGATTATTATTATCAGATTCAACAATTAGTATCAACTTGGTCAATCATAGATGCTTCTACTGCTATATCTCTATCAATATCCTAGAAGCTTGTTCAACATCTAACTTTTGCAGGTTTTCCTATGAAAGTAGATATGTGCCAATGTCTATTTTTGAAATTACTCACCAGTATAAAAAAGCTTGCTACACTCGATGTTTGAGTTTGGTTTTGGTTAAATCTTGTATTTGATTCATTTCTGTCTTAATGTGTTAAGATTCGATTTATGTTTGAAATATAATTTACCAGAATTGCCGAAAAAAGTTAGATTATTGCATTGTGCAATTTTCAATCAGTTTCCAAAATCTTAGTCTGCATACACCTTTATACATATAAATAGTCTACAAGAGGTATTACAAACTCCAAAACCAGTTTTCATCATTCAAAACCTGATGTTACTTGATAAATTGTAACTAAACCAAAACGTAGATGAATCATCTGTGGAAGTGTATATGTACTCCAGCAGCCATCTTAAATTTATTTTGAAAGCATATTGGGGTGGGACAAATATTAATTTTTTATCACATAGGAACAATTTCATCGGTAGATATTGTTAGTTATGTAACTATTATATAGATAATTTTTGGTGGAATGATATATTTTGACAAGTTCTACATTCTGTTGAAAATGTGTATCCCTTTAAGAACACCCTATATACATTAAATGTCAATTTTAAAATCAATGTTCATTAATGACATACATCTTGTTGCTATGGCAATGTTTTGAGTAGATTAATTTAATTGTTATGAAATACAGGTGTGAGATTGTCAATTACCTCTCTCAATTCATCAGTTTTTGGCCTATATTGTATTTTGTACCAAGCAAAATATTACATTGAAACAAAAGTTTTCAACAGTGACAATAACTTCATACACACACACATATTTCTGGGAAAAATATGTTGATTGGGTAATTTCAGTCTCAAAAATTCACTTGGGCAACAACAGCAACTCCCAGTGAGTGTAGCCAAACTCACTCGGGCTACAGTAGCTTGTACCCTCTGTCATCACCGCCTGCTCCCTCAAGACGTTGTTCGGCTCCTGTTTCGCCATCTAGAAGAGGAATTATGAAACAAGTATCATCTAAAGTGAGATTTGCCAACGGGTCTTTACCGGAACTACGTGGAGATTGGACCACAGTTGACAGCGGAGATTCTACGGATAGTTTAGTCGAGGAGGCCGAGAATTATTTGAGGAGGTCAATCGATTGCATCATGACGGGAAGGGACATGGTAGCATCGAATTACAGGTCTGTCCATTAATTTTAAATTATTTAAAAATTATGAATTCGTTTCATCAGCATTTTCAAGAATTCAATTTATGAGATTATGATTTTATTGAATGAATTGTTAACTATAAATTCACAAAGAACTGGTCTTGGAGTATTGAGATCTTTGTAATTGGAAGTTGAAGAGTAACATGATCAAGAAGTGTGCCATTCACCTAGAGCCATATTTTGAGACATTTAACATGTTTAAAAAAATCATCTGGGGGGCGATATGGTGGTTAGACTAATCAATTCAATGAGCAAAGTTCTAAAACCAGTGATCAGTTTTACGTTGCAAAAGTTGAGCTCTACTTTGTTGTAGCCAACGGGTATCTAGGAAGGGCTGGTATAAGTACCAGTTCACCATCTCAGGAAGGCCACTTTACTCTTTTACCATGCGGTTGCTTTCTTGTTTGTTCGACTGACTGAGGATCCGTATCTCCTGTGAATGATTGCTGGTGGAGGAGAGCCACGATTGCCACAGAAATTTAAGAGATAAATTTCTGAACTTTTCCAGAGTATCAATGACCAATAACTACTATCCATTCTGCTGACCAAGTTGACATGATTGAACTTCTGTATTCTCATGATGAAAAATAAAATTGAAAGATGTGAAAATTGGAAATTTTGTTAAAATAAATTGGCCTTGTACGTCTGCAGAGGGCAACAAAACAATTCTACCTATATAGGTATAGGTCCTACAAACAGGGTTGAATTAATTGGACAAAATCTATTCAAAATACCCTTTGGATGAATAATACATTTTCAGTATGCAATTATAGTTTCTATATTTTATTAACTAGTTCTGAAATACCTATGATGATTAATTTTTACAAAACATTGATGACCGTGAAAGAAATAAAATTAATAATTCTAGAACGGGGAGATATTCAAAATGTAACGCCTTTATAAGAACATTGCAAGAAGAATAATGGATGTGGTCAATTAACAAGTGAATGTTCATTGACTGAGATGTTTCAATAGCAAAATCATGAATGTGAAGGTTTAAAACTCTTACAATGGGTAGTTGGTTGATACTTAAAATTCAGTGTAATTTTTACCAGGGTGCTCATTATTGTTTCTATCACAATAATACAATTCGAGAATAATTGTAAACTAACAAGAAAAAAACGTTTACATTCTAAATAACTTAGATATTGACTGGCCTGGCCGGGTTTGCTTTTTCAATGAGTAATGCACTATGAATGTATCAAGTACCAAGAAATGTAAATAACAAATTAATAATTTGATTCGTAACTCATTGTAAAAAGTACATTACTTTCTCTACAATCCCTTTTAATTGACCCTCCAGATTGCTTAAAAATAATGAATTATGGTTTATTTTCATAAAATGCAATCTTTAATCACTTCTTTACTATTGTCAATTGACATTATAATCATATATCTCACATTCCTGGTGAGCCGGATATCCCTGTTATTACGTTGATAGGAACATCACCTAGGAATGGGACATTCTCATTTCACCGAGTTAAGTTCAGATCACAACCCAGTTATTATATCACTGGATGGTGACCCCTCTCACAAATTGCCAGAGCAGAAAGGTAGACTGGGAGAAATTTATTTCGCTCCTGGAGACATCAAATTGCGCTTCTGAGCAGCTTGAGTTGGACGAGGCCTTAGCATGTTACGAACTTACTATCAAAAATGCATCCCTTCTTCAGGGAACAGGCTCCTGATCATTTCGTTGGTTTCCCTATGAGGATAAAAAACCTCATAAGAAAAAGAAACCGTGCCAGAGTATTTCAAAGAAGTCTGTTCCCTGGAGACAAAGTTCGGGCCACTCAACTAAACATGCTACTATTTGTTTGAAACATAATTTGTAATATATTATTTGAAATTTCTGAATGAGGCCTTATTATTAGGCTATTATTTGAAAAAAATGCAATTTCATTACAGATTTCAGTTCGTTCAAGAATTCTCAAACTTATTTTTGCAATTATCGTTCCAACCGGCACACATTTTCAAAAAAAAAAGAGGAATTGTAAGTAATAACCTGAAACAATAACTGGCATATTGTTTGTTTTTATTTTTATTTTGCCACATTGACATTGCCAATCTTATTGTTTCCTACACATTTGTACCGAACTGGCCCAAAAGTAATGAGGTAGAGTTTTTTGGGGTTAACTCAACAGAAATTTTGATTCGATATCTCCATTTTTGATAGCATCAAGAAGATGGAGGCATTTAAAAATATGATTGAAAAATGCATTACCCTGATTTTAGCCATTCTTCATGTTAGCAGTAGTGGAAGAAATTTGTATTTCGTGAAAAAATATTTTTATCATGAAAATCGTAGAAGAGCGCTTTTGACTAGATACTAGTCATCTTCAGTGCTTACCTGCAAGTAAGTAATACCTTGATAAATTTTATACGAAACATTTTTGACAATTTGAATGAAAATGATTTTGAGATTACTTACTCGTGAGGTTTCACAAGAAGTCCATCAAATCTGTTTCCAGTTAATATAAAAGAAGTGAGAACTTAAGTACAGACAACATGATAAAATATTTCTTAAAATAACACTAAAGTGGTGTATTTCATTACTTTAAAATTTATTCCACATGGTTTCGTGGAAGTCAATGCTGAAGTGTAGAGGAAATGCACAATTTTTGACAATAAACTGAAATTTGAGGAACGTATATTCCATCTAAATTAAAAAACTGGCAACTGGGTGCTATGTCATAAGGACAGTTTCAGAAGAATTAGGTACAAAATTTACAAGAACAGTCTATTTTGTTTTCATTGAGGCACACATAACCCATACCTTATGTGTGGGGAGTTTGCTGCAAAGTGTATTTTTTTTCCAAAAAAGGGCCATTCGGTATATGTGCAAGGTGAAAATGAGAGACTCTTGCAGACCACTTTTTATAAAGCATCGCATTCTCACTGTGTCTTCACTCTTTATAGTTGTAACAGTTAGTTTGGCTCATAAACATATCTCGTTTTTGGATACTACAGCATGGTTAAACAATAACACTCCAAAGACACAATATTCTAAAATGAATTGTCCTAATAAATATATGTCCGGAAACGCTTCGTTTCCAAGATACGGGGTGTTAAACTTTTATTTTTATTTTCGTTTTTTTTAAATAACTTTCGAAATACTGACCTTAATCAAACGAAAATTGGTATTGAGAGGTTTTTTGAGGTGTCGAATTCGAACCTGATGTTATTATTGCTCTTTCTTGCAGGGGGCGCCACATACATGTCTTTTTCTTTTTTGAAGATTCATAACTTTTTTGAGCATACACCTAGCACATTTTTCAGTAAAAAAATCAATTCCTCTATCATATCTACGTAAAAAAGCTACCCCTGTTGAAGTTATTACCATTATTTTGCATTTTTCACAAGAATGCTTAGGAAATGAATTTGACGTTTAAGTAAGTAGTTTTGGTAATTACATATTATATGACAGTTAAACATTTTGTTGAACTTCCTGTAAGTTTTAACACGTTGAGTGCCATCGTGGAATCGGAAAATTGGGTATATCAGGCCAAATCCATTTTTCATGTATAGGGCCTCAAATATGTATTTTATTGCATTAAAATGCAATAAAGAGTTTTGAAAACTAGATGTTGACATTTTATGACGTTATTATCAGTGTATGTATCCACATTGGATACGCACGGCCACAATATCTATTTTTTAATATTACAGCCGCATGTATCCCACCTGGATACACGAACTGGCAACACACATCAGACAAATATCACCCAGAAAGTGATAATAGTAGTGATAGTGATGGTAGCTTACTTTCTGCAAGTTTCAGAAAAAGTAAACGCATAAAATGAAAGAAACCAGATTATCTAATCAAGGTGAGTTCATGAATGTCTACCCAAAACTATTTACCAAACTTTTTTTACAAATATTCACCGTCCCAGTACGAGTTCAATATCGCATTCAGCAGAAAATGAAACTATAGAAAATGAAAGTATATCTGCCAGGAAATCTTGCAGCACGATTCATATCACAGAAACCATTGAAGATGTCATTGCTCAGTTCCGACTGGATGAATCGTCTTCAGAGCCCGAGGATACCTCACCCCCAATAGGGGACCCTATATGGGGACCAGTGCGAGGCAATAACCTCAAACACTTTCCGTTCACGGAGCCGAATCCTGGAGTAAAAACAGAAATATATGAACGGTTCTACGATAAAACACCCTATGATTTTTACAAACTTATGGTAATCGATGACATCATAAGCCATATTGTTCTCGAAACAAATTGTTATGCGGAACAATGCAAGAAAAAATAATACACCAAAGTCGAGAATAAAAACATCAGACGAAATAGAGAGATTTTTTGAAGAGGTCGGTAGAAAAGCTGTAGCTAATCAAGCCACACAAAGCAAATTCAGATGTGTTGCATGTAAAAAATATTATTGCTTATCGTGTTTTTTCGAAGTACACAAATGTTTCATCAAATGAAATACTCAAACTAATTGTTATGTTCATTTGCTTCTCAGATTTATATGTTCATTTGCTTCTCAGATTTATATATTCTTTTTCATAATTTAGTGTTTCTTGTTGTTCAATAAAAAAATATTTCGTATTTTATACCCACTAACTGAAAAAATCGTCTCCTGAAAAAACTAAGGATAAAATACTCAGGCCAAATATGCTTTTGGGTATGCCAGGCTGTAGTGCGAAAGCCTCCATAGAGATATACGCAAGGCATGCAGCCAACGTCGATACATGCGGCTGAAATAACAGAAATAGTTGTGTATCAGCCACGGATACACACGGCCATGGAAACACCGTATCTCGTGTATCCGTGTTGGATACATACGGCACTCAACGTGTTAAAACACTAATTTTGAAAAAATGGATTACTTAAACCATAATGCTCATTTAGCCTATATGCATTTCGTTTATGGCCTTGCGGATGGCAATGCGCGCGAAGCAAGGCGTACTTACCAGGAGCGATTTCCTAAGCGAGTACTGCCTTCAGCTCCAACATTTACCAGTCTCCACCGTCGTTTGGCAGAAACAGGTAGCTTTAAGAGGCAGCTGATATTATTGGGAGACCACGAGCAGTCCGAACCCCATAATTGGAAGAAGCTGTTTTGAACGCTCTCGAGGAGAATCCAGAAGCAAGTACAAGAATAATTGCTGAAGCTCTCAATTGTACTCAGTCCACAGTTTGGAGAATTATCCACGATCAACAATTTTATCCATATCATATTCAAAGGTTAGGAGCTCTTTTGCCACGAGACTTTCCCCAACGCATTACTATGTGTCAGTGGTTTTTGAGAAAATTGGCTGGAAAACCTCAATTTTTAAGATATGTACTCTTCATGGATGAGGCAAACTTCTCCCGAAATGCTATCACAAACTTTCATAACAACCATGTTTGGGCTCTGGAAAATCCGCACGCAGTTAGTGAAAGACATTATCAGTATCAATTTTCTGTAAATGTATGGGCGGCAATAATTGATAATTTTACTTATAATGCAGTAAAACTTTTTAATTCCTTCAAACCTGAATTATCAACTCCACTAAATAGATATAAGAAAGTCGCTAAAAATGAACTGCTGAACCAACAAGACTAGTCACATTGCTACATATTTTTTCTCACTTTCTTGGTTACAAAATTTACTAAATTGTTTACTTATATCAATATTATTAACATTGTAAATGCTTTTTCTTTTTATTATCTTTTATATTTTATTATTTTCATTTTTGTATTTCATTTTTGTAAACTGAAAAGGTTAAGAGTTCAAGAGTAGCTATTAGCTAATCTTCGCCTTTTCAGGACAAATGCATGTACATTTGTTAAATAAAGTCGATTTATTATTATTATTATTATTAATTACTTGATAGGTCCTTTCTTTCTTCCGTTCTGACTGCATGGCGCAACTTACAGAGATTTTTTAGAAAATGACTTGTTGGGACTACTTCAGAATGTACCATTAGAAATTCGTATCCGCATGTGGTTTTTGCATGATGGGGCTCCGGCCCATTTTAGCGTTGTAGCCAGGGAATTCCTTAACACTGTCTATCCAAATCGATGGATCGGTAGGGGTGTAGAAGAACCTAACCAGGCGTGGGCACCAAGGTCCCCAGATCTAAACCCTGCTAGATTTTCATTTTTGGGTACATTTGAAGTCACTAGTTTATAAAACTCCAGTAGTGAACGAGGAAGATCTAAGAAACCGAATAGTAGACGCCTGTGAAACAATAAAAAACACACCAATAAATTTTGAGCGGGTACGAGATTCAATGACTAGAAGACTGAATGCCTGTATCTTCGCTGAAGGTGGACACTTTGAACAATTTATTTGAATACAATTTAGTTCCCTTTAAAAATGTTGATATTTCTTGCAAATTTTATTAAAACAAATACAGATTTTGCACCCTTGATACAATAAATAATTATTTCAAACGAGTAAAAATAAATAGAATAGGTGGTGCCCCCTACAAAAAACCAAAACTACTTACTTAAACGTCAAATTCATTTCCTAAGCATTCTTGTGAAAAATGCAAAATAATGGTAATAACTTCAACACGCATCAATTATGAAATAATCGACTTGAAATTTTCAAGTTCAAATATCTAGAAAACGGTTGCTTATAGCGACTTGTAACAAGGGTAGCTTTTTTACGTAGATATGATAGAGGAATTGATTTTTTCACTGAAAAATGTGCTAGAAGTACGCTCAAAAAGTTATGAATCTTCAAAAAATAAAAAGACGTGTAGGTGGCGCCCCCTACGAGTAAGAGCAATAATAACATCAGGTTCGAATTCGACACCTCAAGAAACCTCCAAATACCAATTTTCGTTTATTTAAGTTCAGTATTTCGAAAGTTATTTAAAAAAAACGAAAATAAAACTTCAACACCCTGTATCTTGGAAACGAAGCGTTTCCGGACATATATTTATTTGGACAATTCATTTTGGAATAATGTGAGGAATCATCTCCTGAAGTTTGTCAACGTACTTTTGAATCAAGATGTAGAACAAACTCCCTACAAACCTTAACCTTTTCTTGACGGGAAACGCATAAGTGCGTTAATCTCTGATGCCTCTGATACACGGGAGCCGCATATTTTCAATTGACCGGAGAAGTGTTCTACCAACGGAAACCGCACGATTTCGTCTCATCCCACCATTTGAATTGTCTTTAGATGTTTCTGGGAGGTGCCACCTGTACTACTGGCATCGCATATTTTTAGATAGTACAACGTATTGTAACGACAGGAAGCGCGCGATAGCGCCTCCACTAGCGGCATTGTGCACACTGATATTATTATTGTCTCATGACACGGAGTTCAATTTCATTCTATATTTTCGGGCATAGACTTGGTATTTTGATATAATGTGCTGGAAAAGATCGGGATTGAGCGAGAAAGAGTTGGAGTAATTTCTGAAAATTGCTTCACGTAATGGGAGCCGCATAGACGGGAACGCGCTCTTGAAGCCCATTACTGAGGCTCACGTGCGTCAAACGAAGCCCGTCACGAAAGGGTAAAAAATGTGCCTTCAATAAGCATATTCAGGAAAATACTGGAAGATATTTTGTTTGATAAATCCTATTATGATTCGGAAGAAGAATTTTATAACGACATTTCAACTGTTTGTTTGGTACGCCTATTATTGCTAAGGCTGTTACAAACATAAAAGGTTTATATAATAATTTTTTAAAATTATTTTCATGTTACTTTTGTATTTTTCAACTTATTTTATATATTTCTAGGAGATTGTTAGTGTGACTCCTGGTGTAGATAATAATCTGAATTTTCATAAGCATGCCCAGTACATAAAAAAAAAAAATTTTCTTCTCAAGAATATCAAGTCAACTCTCCATAAACTCTCGAATTACTTGCTATAATTGCATCATTCAACCACATTTTGATTATTGCAGCTCGTTATTTTACTTACTCAATTTGCATGAAAAATATCAATTACAAAAAATGCAAAATAGAGGGATGAGGATAATTCTGGGATGTAATAAATTAACACCTATAGTTTTAATGCTGGATGCACTGAAATGGTTACCAGTTACGAGCAGATTGTATTATATGACTATGACATTCATCTTCAAGATAACCCAGGGAGGTCAACCTGAGTATTTTAACGAATTTGTTATTTTGAATCAGAACATCCACAATTATGCCATAGAAATAGGGTAGATTTCCATATAAATAGAACAAATCTGAAAATGGCCATGAATTCTCTGTTCTTTAAAGGTTTAGAATCCTATAATAGACTTCCATAAATGATAAAAAATGCAAGGACAGTAACAATGTTTAAACACAAACTAATTGAACACATCAGAAATCAACCCAATGTTGTTTAGGAGGCAGACAATATTAGTTCTATATTCATGTGAATTCTTCTGGATTTTAAATACCTTACTGATGTAATTCTTTTATAGATACTTACATATTAATATTAATAGTAATGTTAATTTTATAGTCATATAAGGATTGTAAAAATCTTAAGTGAATGTACTTTGAATAAGTTAAATGTTTTTACTAGTGTATATTAGGGATTCCTATTTAAATAAACTACTGACTTACTTACATACATTTAATATTTTTGTGGCTTAAGTTTTATTCAGTATTATGTGGACTAAGTTATTTTTAGGAAAAATGTGTCGAGATTTTATTTCTTTGGACAATAAACGCATATCTCTCTCTCTCTCTCATACTAATATTGAAGCTTATTCATTATCTCAGCAGTAATGTGAAAACCAAATCTGCATCGAGAAGGGCCTCAGCACCAGAAGCTGCACGCGACAATGTTCCTCCATCTGGTTGGCAGCCGTTTTTGCCTCGAGTGCCACGCGATTTGAAACTCGATCATTGGGTGAAAGTCATAACACCAGAAGGAAGGGTAAGAGGCGGTAGAGTCAGGTATATTGGACCTTTGGTTTCTCAGAGTGAACAATTTGTTGGTGTTCAACTGAGTAATCCAGATGGATATTGCGATGGATCTTACAATAGCAGAAGGTATTTTCAGTGGTAAGTGGAAATACAAATAATTTTATTTCTTAATTTAAGTTTTTAATAGACACGTTTTGATTCCTAATTTCAATTAAGATGAGTTCACAAATTATGTACCCTGAGAGCTAAAGTACATGGCTCAAATTAATTAATTTTACAAAAAATTTATTGAAAGACAGGAACAAAATTCTAGGACTGGTGTCTTGAAAATTACCGAATTCTAATACACAAAAAAAAATCGATGCCTTTGTTTCCAAAAAGCACCATGTAGTGTAGCACAAAAATAAACTCATTCATCTTCATTTTCAGACAGTTAGAGAAATACAGTAAAATATATCATTTATCAACAGTTCATATAATCATCGAATAATTTTTATATTTCATTGTTTATAGAGAAAGAAGATAGTCAACTTAAATACTTTCGGTTTGACACAAATGGAGACCATCACTAGTCCACGTGTCTCCAGTTACGTCTGTTCTAATTTTTTTCCGTATGTCGTTAATTGATCAATTCACAGTATGTAAGTTATTCAATAATAGATAGATGACTCACAATAACATTTCTAAATGGTGGAGGCTGTAATATATGTTATTATAGACTAAGCAGATAATCACCTCGGCCTCTACCTAGATTTTGAAATCATGCAGTGCAGGTGCAGAGATAGAAATGTTTTTCACACGTGGACGATTTCTGAAGAAACATACATGGATATTTTAAACATCTCTTGAATGTGGCTATCAAAATTGAGAATTATTTTAAATTGTAGTTTACTATAGATTAATCAATAAATATTATCGAAATGGAAGGGTGAAGAGTTACTTGGAAATTTTGGTGGATTGGAACAAATTTTTCTTTGCACAAGGGAAAAACCTGTTTTTCACTTTTGTGTTGTCACACTTAGTCCCTTTTGCTGTTTAATACCCCACTCCCTCCATGTTGCATTTTCTATGTATTTGTGTGGGTGTTGAATTGTAAGAAATTTCATAATTTCATTTTTTTTACAGTGAACCATATCATGGTATTTTTGTGCCATTCAAAAAGGTGATCATGGGATGGAGGCCATAGTGAAAAAAATAAATTTTCACTGTTTTCTGTTTCTATTTGTTAAATGTTCAATATTATAAATGTGCCATAAAAAGTTACAAAACATGCAGTCTTTATAGTCTTGAAAAAATACTGGAACATTCTAGTCAATTTAACTATTTTTAGTTTATAATTTCTACCGCACTGTTATATTTATTTTATGTAGATGAACATTTTCATAGTTCTCAATATAATTTTACTTTCTTGACAGGGTAGTAGGCCTAAACAAAATCGTGTATTTTGTATCAATCGATGTATCATGTTCATAATTGTATAAAACTTATTTCTAAATAATATACCGGGTGACACAGGATATCGGGCCACCCCGTAACTTCTGCATTCGTGAACCGATTTTTCTGAAATTCGCTACAGTTATATAAGCAACCATTTCGGATTTGATCACATTACAATCTGATATGGCGGACTTCCGGTTTTTCTGGAAATGCCAGCAACTTTGTTTTTTCAAATGGAACACCCTGTATATTTTTACATATTCAAGTTCAACAGGTCAAAACAAGTTCAAACCTTATGTCAAATGTAATTTTTTTCAAACAATCAAAATTAAAATTGTTTTTTAATTTTACCTCGTGGATAAATGAGATTTGGTCAAGGCTATTCACAATGAATCGCTCATAACAAAAAAACATAATTTTTTCTGAAAAATTTTTTTTTGTGTCACTTATTGATGAATCAATTCAGTCACATCACATTTTGACCAAAATTAGTTTTTTTCAAATGGAAACCCTACATGTCTCTCTAGAACATACATTCAGGAAAAAAATTACATATAATTTTTGTATTTCGTATTTCGGTGCAGTAACAAATTGTATACATTCAAAAATCTACAACTAGTTCATGAGTTTCCTTGCAGTTCAAATAATTTTTCAACTTAGTAAGCCGTGGAAAACAACATTTCTGAATCTTGTCAACTAATTGTGTTTCGCTGTAATCTTTCATCTCATCTCTCGAAAATTAGTTAACTTCCGAGAGTTAGTAGAAATGGAAAATCAAAATTATAGGTTCACAGGTTGATGATATGTTATTAATTTACGGAGAATGTGTTAAAAACAGTGTCGCCGCTTGTCAGTTATACGCTGAATGATACCCACACAGAAGACACCCAGAAAGAACCTTCTTCAAAAAGTTGGAGAGAAGAAAGAACCCAACAATGGAGAAGATGATCGTAATACATGTTTCGTAAGTGAGGAGGCAGAAATGAATGTTTTAGCTTATGTTGAATTTGATCCAACCGGTTCGACGCGGGAATTGGAATACCAATGCAATGTCAGTCGAGAAAGAAGAATTAAAAAAAAAAAAACACCATTATCGTGCTTACAAGTATAACTTACATCAACATCTTTATGAGGATGACTACACCAGAAGTTTGGATTATTGTAACTGGTTGTTGGCGAATCATATGCAAGTGAATAATTTCACTTTCAACGTACTGTTTTCTGATGAATCGAGATTTACCACCAATGGGATGTTCAACCGAAATAATGCAAGATACTGTGCGAGACAGAATCCAAGGCTATTGAAAGGTTTGGTGTAAACGTGTGGATGGGAATATTGGTAACGAGAATAATAGGTCAAATTTTCTTCGAAGGCACTCTTATAGGGCAACGATACCTCGGGTTCTTACAGAATGAAATTAAGAATGTTTTGGACAACTTGCCACTGAAGGAAATGAGAGAGATGTATATGGACAAAGATGGATTGAAACAAACGGCCCTTCAGATGGCCTCCACGACCTCCCGACCTATCTCCTCTCGATTTTTATTTATGGGGTCATATTAAAAACCAAGTTTATGCTCGTCAGCCTACAACGGATTTGGAAAAGAGAATTCAGGGAGCTGTACAAAGAATCGGCGTGGATGAACTCACTGCTGTCATAGGGTGTACAGTGGAAAGGACCAGGTTGTGTGTTAGAGTAAATGGACAAAATTTCGAACATTTAATTGGACATTAATAAATCATTGAAACAATAACAAAATAAATACCACTTTCTCACTGAGCGTGAGATGTAAACGTTCAAATAAAAATGTTCTTTATCCAAATTAAACAAATAATATCTAGCGTTTCATTAACAATTGAGTCTATCCAAATGAAAGGGGTAGCTTATCCTAGGAGTGTCAGAGAAAAATGTAGTTTCAGGAGAAAATGTCCTAACCAAAGTCTAGGAAGGAAAAATGAACATGTAAGGTCAAATGTTGTTTTTCACAGTTAGGCTTAGTTGAAAAATAATTCAAACTGCAAGGAAACTCATGAAATAGTTGTAGATTTTTTAATGTATAAAAATTTGTTACTGCACCAAATACAAAAATGATATGTCTTTTTTTTCCTTAATGTATGTACTAGAAAGACAGCTAGGTGGCCCATAGGGGTTCCATTTGAAAAAAAAAATTGGATCAAAATATGAAGTGACTGAATTGATTCATCAATAAATGACACATTGTGACTCATTGTGAATAGCCTTGACCAAATCTCATTTATCCACGAGGTAAAATAAAAAAAAACAATTTTAATTGTTTAAAAAAAATGATATTTGACATAAGTTTTGGACTTGTTTTGACCTGTTGAACTTGAACATGTAAAAATATACAGGGTGTTCCATTTGAAAAAACAAAGTTGCTGACATTTCCAGAAAAACCGGGAGTTCGTCATATTGGATTGTAATGTGATCAAATCCGAAATGGTTGCTTATATAACTGTACCAAATTTCAGAAAAATCCGTTCACGAATGCGGAAGGTACAGGGGTGGCCCGATATCCTGTGTCACCCGGTATACTGGGTGCCAGCAAGAAAACGTTGATCTAGATCATTAGAGAACTCCATAAAAGTGACGATTACTAATTATTTGTTTTTAGCACTATTTAAATGGATTCAATTCAGCAATATTTACTTATAGATTGAATAATTGAAGGGTCCACTGCAATAATGATGAATGCCCTTTTTTCTTCGTTTTAAGATAATTGGGTTTTAATTTTATAAATGGTGATGGACATTTATCATTATTGCCGTAAATACCTGTGATGCTGAGCGTTCTAGCCGTGTATCAATTATTAAAAACGTATTTATCGTGGGACTGTAAGCGATACAGCTAAGTTTGTAAATGAGATTACTAACTGCATATATCAAGTGTCCGAATGACGTACTTACTTAGAATGAAAATAATTTTGGACATTCATCATTATTGCAGTGGACCCTTCAATTAATACATTCATTTTGATAATTAATTTAATTAAGTATGGTAAATGATTAATTCTCAATAATTTTTCTGTTGAAAATTATTTTACTAGTGAATAGATCCTAAATTATTCAAGGTTTTCTGGCAGTCACCTGAAAGGTAGGTGTATTTGTTGTCGGCTTAGAAATCCTGTTCAGATTTTGAATTTGGACAAAAGCTGTATCTTCTATGCTGCGAAAAATATAAAAAATAAAAAATGCCATATGACCTGAATAAATAATTGTTGGAAAATGTTTGTTTTTTTTGGGAAAAACATATTGTTCTGGAAAATTGTCTTTTATAATGGTTATGAATGATTTCACATAAAACATATCTTCAAACATACAGTCACAGACATGTTCAGATTTTGAAATTTAGCAATCATAAACACTCCAAGAATTCACCATTATCTTTCTGAATGAAAAAATTTCATAAAGATCTTTACTGCTTGGCTCAGTTGAGGTATTTTAGTGAAAAATTAATTTTTCTGACCAATATTTTTCAAGAATTTTATTTAATTGTTATATTTTGATCCATTTTCTTTCATAAAGTAAAATAATCCATAAAGAATAACTACTCTATTAAAACAAAAACAATAAAAATGTAAAGGGGTTAGAATTTGAAAATACTCCTAAATTTATTAAACAAACTTTTTTCTTTCTCTGATGAATCATGTTTTTTCTTATTTTCACTGGCATTTTCATCCTGACCAACTTCCTCACTCTGCTTACTTTTTTCCGCCATTTTGTGTTTATTTATAGAATCCGAACCAATTATGTTAATGCCAGTGTCATGTCGTTCACACGAGGAAGTGTTTATATCTGAATCAGTGTGTAATTGAGATTTCAGATTCCTTTTAACAACTATTTCGGTATTTTTATTATCAGTTTCAATATGAAACAATGTGTCTTCACCCGCATTGGCGGATGATTTCAAGTGAAGACACTCGTATCCCTATTGTGGAGGCTTTCCTTTAGGAGTACTTTGGGTGGAATTTTCAATATCTGCTTCTTCCTTCAGTTTTCTAATCTGAAATGATATAATAGAATATTTGTTTCATGTCATCACAAGTCCAAACAAATTTTGGGATATTTTTAAGAAAACCATAATTTTAAAGGTAATAATACCTGAAACTGTTTGGTAAGGATGCTGTCCTGAAAAATGTCAGTAAACTAAGGCATTTTCGAACTTTGTCTTCGGCAAGCCATTCTACGAAGGCGTATAAGGGCCAACAACAAAATATTTTTTTAAATATTAGGAATTATCACTTTGAAGTGACAATTGTCACCTCGAACTGACAATTGTCACTTTGAAGTGACAATTGTCACTTCGAACTGACAATTGTCACTTCGAACTGACAAATGTAACTTCGAACTGACAATAGTCACTTCTAGTAACAATTTTCACTTCGGTATGAGGATTGCAATACTCTGGACGGGGTTGTTGATGGCGTTTTCTCAGAATAAGTTTCTGAAGTGTTATTTACATGTAGTGTTGCCATTTTTGTTGATGAGCAGTATTGACTGAAAAACAATATTATTTTAGCAGTTGGCATCAAATGTCCTATTTGAGTGACAATTGTCACTTCAAAGTGACAATTGTCAGTTAGGAGTGACAATTGTCACTTTATAGTGACAATTGTCAGTTCGAAGTGACTATTGTCACTTCGAGCCATTCAGCCACTGCCGCATTGGCGTTAGGAAATCTCTCACAGTGTTTCAATCAGCGGCAACAAAAAGAAATAGTTGGAGGAAGAATCTGGACTGTATGGTAGACGGGTTATCAATTAAACTTCATTTTCATGTAAAAAAATACAGCTGTTTGCCAAGTATTGCAAACAGTCATTACCCTTTTTTTGACGTGAAGAACACAAACGTTTGAATACCAATCAGAATTTACAGTTTTATGATATTCAATAGCAATTACTACACATGACGAAGACAGTCATAATTTTTTTGGACTTTGATTACAAAGTTGGCTTTTCTTCATTTTCATACACCTAAACCGTTGATTGCTCTTTTGTTACGAGGTTGGGGTGCTTATTTTCACCTGCAGATAAAACCGCTATAGAATATTTTCACAGTTATGGCCCCTCAAAAGTTATTGAGTAATTTTTGTTCCTTCTTTTCGAATAAAATTATGTTTGTGAAAAATAAATGTATACTATTTAACCTCCGAAATCAAGTCATCTGTTTTACAAATGAAGGAAGTACAAAGGTGGACTGAATAATTTCCACCCAACAAAGATAAAAGATATTTTGTCTACATAGTCTCCTTGTAAGTTACAAACTTCTACTAATGATGCTCTCATCTCTTTAGCCCGTCCAAGTAGTACTCAGCATCTTTCTCCGCAAAATTATTGTTTACGAAGGTGATGGCCTCCTCATTTGACAAAAATCTCTGTCCTCCGAACGCAACTTTTAGCTTAGGGAAGAGAAAACATTCGCTTGAAGCTCAATCTTGTGAGTAAGGAGCAGTTCAAACCGTAATTAGTGGATTTTCGCTATGGCAACCGCTGAGGTGTGAAAGGGCGCATTGTCTTGGTGGAACAATTGTTTTTTCTGCTAATGTAGCCGTTTTTCCGAAATTTCTGCCTTCAGCTTGTCAAGAAATGATGTGTAGTACGCTCCTGTAATCGTTTTACCTTTTTGAAGATAATCGATTAAGATAACTTCATGACTATCCCAAAAAACAGTCGCCATCACTTTCCCAGCAGAAAAAACAGTTTTTGCTTTTTTTATAGCCGATTCCCCCTTCGCAGTCCACTGTTTTGACTGTATTTTTGTTTCAGGGGTATAATGGTGTATCCATGTTTCATCTACAATAACTAATCAGTGCCAAAACTCTGATTTATTGCGCCTGAACTGCGATAACAGAGTGTTGGAAATGTTCATTCAAACACGTTTTGGTCTAACGTGAGCAAATGCGGCACCCAACGCGCGATGACTTTCTCATGCCTAATTCTTCATGCAATATGTGACGAATACATTCTTTGGACATATAGCCTCTGCTATCTATCCGACTTTAATTTGACGGTCGTCCAGCACCATTTGGTGAACTTGAGCGATGTTATTGTCAGTGGTTGTAGTTTTTGGATCTCGAACGTGCATCGTCTCCCAAATTGGTACAGCCACGTTTAAATTCAGCTGCCCAAAATTTCACTGTAGTAAATGATGGTGCAGACTCCCCGTACACAGCGTTCAAGTCGTCTTTGATTTGCGTAGGCATATTGCCTTTCAAAAACAAATTTTCAATGACAGCTCAATATTTGATTTTTTCCATTTTCACAAAAACATTCACATCGACTGAAACGATTGTCAAACAACAACTGCGCGTCCAAAATAGCTGCAATTTTGGTGAGTGCCTTTCAAAAGATGAGCAAACATATTCTCTAGCTATTGTTGACAAGTGCTGTTCATGTTCAGGTCGGAAACTTTTCAGACTCCCCTCGTAGGTTATGAATACAAAAATGGGAAGAAAGGCAGTTTTCGCATAATAATTTTTTTTTTGGTGGTTCAAAATATATCAAAACTTGGTATAAATAATGTTACTAGAATAGTTTCTCATTGTGAACAAGAATAAACAAAAACCATCCCTATTGATCTTTTGAAGCACTATAACTCTGGAAGTATTCAGGAGCGCAATTTTGATTAGTAGATTGCAAAAAGTACCCCGAAAATCATTATGATCTGGGGTGGAGTTCAGATACAGCAAATGTACCTGTCAACTGATATAGGTAAACATTTTTCAGTGAATAAATGGCGCAACTGACAAACAACTAGCAAAATATTTTAAATGCCGACAAACTAAAACCAATAAGAATTCAGTGTAAGATGGGAAATATCTTGCATCTATCACGTGCAGTGAAAAGTAAAGTTTAATTTTAGATATCTGACTTCAAGATAGTCTGTTGACAACTCGAAATAGATAGTGGGAAACAGATCAGAATTTGAAACTCCAAAATGAGATGCTGAAAAAAATATTAATAGAAAAAGAGGGTAAGTACAAACATTTATTAGAAAACAATAAATTTCTTAAATGAAATAATAACCTTTTGGAAGAAAAACTACAGCCGATTAATTATCAGTAGTAATATCCCTAGGACATTGATAATAGACCAGATAATTTTATGACAATCGAAAGCTCGTTCCTTGGTAACAGCCCGAAGGCTGAGGGCTGATACCAAGCAACGAGCTTGAGAAATTTGTCAAAAAATTATGAGGCATTTCAATGTCCGAGGGATATTCGGCAAATCATTGTACGCCACTGTTTTTTTTTAAATTAAGCAATTAAAAATATTTTTTTGTCTCCACAAAAACTGCTCAAAATGACCATATTTTTCAATGCAAAGTTCGTACCTATGGACGACAGATTCTGCAGCTGCACGACACTCTGCTGGTGTGATCTCTTGTGCTGCTTGAACAATCCTTTTTCTTTACCCCATACAAAAAAAAATCCATAGGGGTAAAGTCAGGAGAGCGTGCAGGCCAAGGGAAGGGGCTGTCTTGACCGTGACCTATCCATCTTTCTGGAAAATAGAGGTGCAGCCATTGTCGGACTGGTAGTACAGTACATCCGCTTAACTGGTACCATCTGTTTGCTCTATTCATTATAGGCATGTCATCTAGGTTAGGTTAGGTTCTTATCGAGTGGGGCGATAACCGCCCTTTCCACTGCAACCTTCTCAGATCTATTATGGCTCGATCCTAATAAGAGTTCACCTTCAAGTCCCGCTCTTCTGATGAAGTCGATGATGATGCTCGGTGATACCTTTTCCAGGTCTTTAGGCTCTAGTTGCCCGTAATCCATAGGGTAGAATCTTGTTCGTTCCAGACCCTTGCATCTGCACAAGATGTGCTCTGCTGTTTCTTCGTCTTGACAAAAGCGACACTCTGCGCTCTCCGCAAGTCCGATTCTTTGAAGATGCTTTCGCAGTCTACAGTGACCTGTCAATAGCCCAGTTATAATCCTCAAGTTTTTCCTATTCAGTTCTAACAGGGCTGCTGTTCTGCTTTTCGAAGGATTTGGTATAAATGCCTTCGAGTGGACTTGTTACATACCAGTACTCGCGTTTTTTCCGCTCGGTCTAGTCTGAAAACACTTCTTTGGTTATGCTATTTGATATTCTGAAGAAGGGTTCTGGTCCTATGAACTCCTTCATAGTGCCTTCTTTGGCCAGAAGGTCGGCTTTCTCATTTCCTTCAAAGTCTTTAGGTCCAGGAACCCATAGCAGAGTTATTCTGTTGTCCCTGCCTACGCTTTGAATTTGAAGGGCTTCCATGCAATTCCATACTAATCTGGATTCTATACGACTTGATGCCAGAGCTTTCAGTGCTGCTTGGGAGTCCGACATGATTTTGATCGATTGATTTTGACTGTTTCTGTTCAGAATTTCTTGCAGGCAGAGTTCGATTGCTTGGACTTCTGCCTGGAATATTGTGGCGTACTGTCCCAGGTTTACACCAAGGTAAAATTCTGATTGTACTCCATGTACTCCGGCCCCAACTGCGTTTTGGAGCCGTCTGTGTACCATTGTAGATTGGCCCTTGTGAGTTCTTGTTCTTTTGTCACCCAGTCTATCAAAGTTGTATAGGGGGATCATTGTGTCTGATGCATTGCTAGAATCGGATGGGATTTTAACTCATTATCGATCTTGCGACTACTTCTTCCCCTATTACTAGTTGACCTCGATAGGTTTCTGTATACACTCACTCTTGCTTCCTTCTCTAAGCAAATGTGCAAAGGAGGTATGTTGAGGAGGACTTCCATTGCTGCTGTCGGGGTGGTGGACATTGCCCCTGTTATGATCAGACACGCTTGCCTCTGGAGTTTGTTGAGCTTTTCTCAACACTCTTCTGTGCCCCAGATGACCGCTCCGTAGGTGACCATAGGCCTTACCACTGTGAGGTAAAGCCAGTACATTTGTTTGGGTTGCATTCCCCATGTTTTCCCAGAGATTCTTCTAAAAGTCCATAGGGCTTGCCTTGCTCTATTGGAGCATTCACGTGAGTTTCTTATCTAGAATTACCCCTAGGGATTTGACTTCTTCCTTGAATGGAATTGTTTTACCATACAGGACCGGCTTTCTTAGTAAATCTAGCTTCCCCCTTCTGGTGAATTGTACTATCACTGTCTTGCTGGGGTTGACCGATAGTTCTTCTTTTTCACACCTAGTGATAGTCCTGAGAGCCGCTTGGAGGATCATCGATATCACCTCTCCAAACTTTCCTCTAACTGTTATAGCGTAGGCTTGAACCTCGATTCCCTCCGCCATAAGAGTCATGATCAGATCGTCAATGAGAAGTGCCCACAGTAGGGGTGATATAACTCCTCCCTGTGGACAGCCTCTCACCGCCCTGGCCACAATTTTCTCCTGGTGGAGGGAACTCGAGATTATTCTGTATCTTAGCATCGCCTTGATCCAGTTACAAACAATTTCCGAAATCCCTTTGTTAATTGCTGCTCTGTGTAGGGATATCGGTAGTGCATTGTTGAATACTCCTTCAATGTTGAGACAGGCAGCTACTGGGATTTCTCCGCATCTCAGAGAATAGTTCAGTTTCCCGACGAGGTTGTCTAATGCAGTTTCTGTTGATTTTCCTGCCTGGTAAGCGCACTGGTGGGTGCTGAGAGGGTTTTCCTTCAGCACATCTTCTCGTATGTGCCTATCCAGGATCTCCTCTGTGGCTTTCAACAGAAATGATGTCAAGCTGATAGGGGGAATGGATTTGGGAAGGTTTTTATTGTTCCCAACTTTACGTATATACACAACCCGTATCGACATCCAGCTTGAGGGTAGGTATCCCCATGCCAGGCTGGCTCTAAAAAGTTTAGTGAGTATGGGCGTTAGTATCTCGGATCCATTCTGTAGTAGTGCAGGAAAGATTCCATCCTCTCCTGGTGCCTTGTGCGGTTAGAAGTAGTTGATACATTCTACCGCTGCTGGTTTGATGATTTTTTTTGCTTTCTTCCAATCTTCTGGACTAGGTCGTCTTGGTCGTTCTCATTGAAGTGGAATTGGCTGGTTTTTATCAAGAATCATGGCGCCTGGGAAATGGTTTTGTACTAGAAGCTCTAAGGTCTCCCTTCGAGATTCCGTCAAATCGTTTAAGCAGACCCACTTCTTGCTCCGGTTCTCTAAAGAGGATCTTGTGGATTCTTGCAGAATTTCCTCCAAGATTCTGACTTGGCCTTAGCTTTGTTGTATCCCGTTAGGGTAGAGCGGTATTCTTCCCAGCATCCTGATTCTTTGGCTCTATTGAGAGCCTCCTTACTTCTGCTCTCCTCTTTTCCTAGGTTTTTGCTCCACCAAGAGGTTGCTATATTATCTTTTTTTGTTTTAAGTGGGCAATTTTGTTGGTAGGCGTTCAGAACTGAGCTTTGAATGTGATTCGCTGCCAGCTCTATCTCCGCACTATTTCTTATTTTACGAATATCGTTTTCCAAACTGTCTCTGAGTGTTGCCCTGAAGCCTTCCCAGTCCGTACATATGGGGTACCGATATTGTATCTCTTGTCGAGTTCCCGCCTCCACATCAAATCTAATGTGCCGGTGGTCCGAACACGAGGGTTCTGTGGAGACGTGCCAATTGGTTATTTTATTACTCATGTACCTCGTGCTAACCGTCAGATCTAGAACTTCCTATCTGTTGGTAGTCACAAAGGTTGGTTCTGAGCCGATATTCTGAACAATGAGCCCTTCACCTAGTATAAATTCAATAAGATGTTCACCTCTGTTATTTATGTCTGTACTTCCCCAGACGGTTGGTGTGCGTTTGCATTGCATCGCATTAGTTGTTGGTTGTTTCTCCTAGAGTGGCAGACTAGGTTCTTCACCAGAGTAGGAGGATTTTCTGCTCTGATATCCCCGGCGAAATAGGCTGAGCAGACGATCAATTCCAGCTGTCCAGCATCCGTTGGGACTGTTAGTTATGCTATCACCACGTATTCAGAACAAAAATCTGAAAGTAGTAAGATACATGCCCTGGGTTTATTTCCCGAGCTTACCAGGAATATTGCCCAAGCCGTTTATTCGGCCTGGTCCTGTTGCCACGGTTCCTGTATTAGTGCCACGTCTAGGAGTTCATTGCCGAATCTTCTGCTAATGGTGTAGGATGCGGCTTTTGCGTGTTGAAGATTCGCCTGTATAAGCTTGATAGTTTTACCCATCAAACTTTCCCTTTAGGTGGCGTGGCCTGTGGTCCTCTGGGTCTTTCGGAGAGCTGAGGAGCTCCCTCTCGATGTCCGAGGTGATTGTTTCCTCCGGAGCAAGACTAACCTGTACCTCCATTGGAATAATAATAATAATAATAATAATAATAATGTTTATTGACATAAATAAAAAAAATGTTTACACTCAGGTGAAATGCAATAAACATGGTTGAGTCACAGAAGTGTATAACAACTAGTTGTTATACTACTTGTGCGTGACTATATATGCTTCTACACATTGAAATATTATTACAGAAAGAAATTATGAAGGTTTTTGTTAGTTGAGGAATAACATAATATATAAATTAACAAAATAAATATATGTAAATGAACGAACAATATAGATTACAGTTAAAAATAGGAATGACACTATCAATGATTATTGAATTAAAAAATATCTAAAAATATATATAATAAATGTAATAAAATCTCAAAAACGAAGGTAAAATTATATAAAATAATCCAACAATAAATGTAGAATTTCAGTTAAAAAACTAAGCTAAAATCATATAAAATAATCCAACAATTATGTCAGTTAAAAATGGATATATTTATTAAAATACATTCACCATGTTAAAATTGTGTTAATATACCTACATTCACTGAGTTTTTGTGGAAAAAAAATAATAAAGACCAAACTAGCAAAATTGATGAGTAACTGAGACTTATGCATCATGACGAGACAAATATATATACATACATATATACACACATATATATATATATACATGTATATATACATACATATACACACATATATATACATACATATATTGTTACCAATGGTATAAATTATGTTTCAATCATTAATACATTTTTTGATTAACAAGTTCATGAAAAAGTGATCTCTCATTTTCCACAATCCACATTTTTACCTTTTTTTTGAATTTGGACATGTTATAGTTATTCTTCAGGTAATCCGGTACCATATTATATAACCTAGGTCCTAGGTATGTTGCATTCCTGACCTATGGTTTTGTTACAGCACGTATTACGCTTTTATTTTTATTTCTTGTGTTATGACTGTAGTTTGGATGTTCTAAGATGATATTTCCTTTTTGACATTTTTCAAAATATTCCAACAGAAGAGTTGTCTGATATCAGAAAACTGGATTCTTTGAACAAGTTATCACTTGGGTAAGTGTGAACCTTATGATAAATAATTTTTATTATATATTTTTGTAAGACATTCAATTTTTCCAAATAATTATCACTTACTCCACCCCATCCCACTATACCGATTGTAATTAGCGATTCAACTAATGCAAAATATAATATTCTCAAATTTGGGGTATCAGAAAACTCTCATATATTTGAATTTGTATAGCATTCCCCTCAATTTTTTTACTATATTGTCAATTTGCAGGTTCCATCTCAAATGCGGTCTATTATGATGCCGAGATATTTCATCGACTTTCCTTCTGGTATTTCATAACTTTCTCCTATTTTATAGGTCCCATATTTGGTAGTCCATTTGTGTAGGAACAGAAAGGCAAGTATTTAGTTTTTGTAAAATTCAGTGTTAATTTATTACCTCTAAACCATTTTTCTATTTTCAGAAAATCAGTTTCTACAAGATCCTTCAGTTCCGGCCATGTATTGGATTTATACAGTATGGCTGTATCGTCTGCAAAGCTCAGAATATTTCCTTGTGTTTTCATGTCGAGTAGGCCGTTAATATAGATAGTAAATAATAATGGTCCCAGTACAGTACCTTGTGGGACTCCATAGGAAACATTCTCGTATTGGCTGGTTTCACCATTGATGCTTACCCTCTGTTTTCTATCAGTCAGATAACTTTTAAGAATCCTATAAATATTTCCTCTTAGTCCATATGAGGATATTTTTTTCAATAATGTATTGTGGCAAACAGTGTCGAATGCTTTCGAAAGATCAACGAATATGCACAAGGTAGCCTTTTTCTTATCCAGTGCTTCATAAATATAGGATGATAAAGCGAGTATTGCATCTTCCGTCGATTTTCCTTCTCTGAATCCAAATTGTTTATCCGAGAGAACTTGATGTTTATTCAGAAAGGACAATATTCTTTTTTTCAATATCTTTTCTACGATTTTAGATATGTTAGAGATAAGTGATAGTGGCCTGTAATTCACCATTTCATATTTATCTCCATTTTTATACAGTGGTTTGATTAGTCCTGTTTTCAGGATTTTCGGAAAGTACCCTGTATCCAAACACCGATTTATTAAATGGGTCAGTGGGCCTTTGATTTCATTTACTATTTCTTTAAGAGTTTCAGATCGAATATCGTCATCACCCGGAGATTTTTTTGGTTTTAGTTGCAGTATTATCTCTTTGACTTCATTTTCATCAGTTGGGAATCTACATAGTGCTGTCTACTATGTTTTCAGAATAATCAAAATCTGAAGGTTCCGTTATTTTCATTGCAAGATTTTCGCCTAATTTGCTATAATATTCATTGAATCTGTTGCAAATTTCTAATTGATCATGTATGATTACGTCATTGTTAAGATTTATTCCTTTTATTTTTGTAATGTTTCCGGATTTGTTGCAGATTTCATTGACAGTTTTCCAGAGGCCTTTTGTACTGTTTTTATTTTTTTCTATTATTTGATTGGCATATATTTTCTTAGCTGCTAGTATCATCTTATTCAGGTGATTTTTAAGATGTTTGTATTCTTCCCAAAGCTCTATATTATCTGGATCTGTTCTCACTTTTTTATATAAATCATTTTTTCCATCAACAATTGCTATTATTTCAGGTGTTATCCATTTGGTTCTCGGGCGATTTTTTTTTATTTACAGTCACAGTGGCAGTATTTTTTTCAATGTAGAATTGTAATATTTTAATAAATGCACCGGCCATTGACTCTATATCATCTTGATTGTATATATCGACCCATAGTTCATTCCCCAATTCCTGCCTGAGTTTATTATAATTGATAAATTTTCTGTTTTTTTTTTCCGATTTGATTGGACTTTTGTTTCACCAGATTGAATGTCAAAGCAATGGGAAAATGATCTGTTATTCCATTTTGTATAATATAGGATTTGAAATTAACACCTTTTTTAGATTTTATGAAATAATGGTCTATACAAGATCCACTACTAGGTCGGGTAACATCGTTTATATAAGATGTAAATCCATGTGCATTCATTATATTTTTATATTCTTCTGCATAGTCGTATTCCGATAATAAATCTATATTTATGTCACCTGTGATTATTTGTATGTCACTGCTTTTCATTGTTTCTAAATATCTGATGATTTCTGTATTGAATTGTATGGGACAAGTGCTTGGAGATCTGTACACGGAAGTAATTATGATATCACATACCTCATTTTTTATATGTATTTGTAAAGCTTTGATTTCTCCAATATTTTGAATATTATAGGAATAATCGAGTGTATCTTTGATGAATACCACAACTCCGTCATTTTTATTTAAAGAGCCCTCATTATATAAAGTTTGGTAACCCTCCATATGGATGAGTTCAATATCATTCACTATATATGTTTCCGTTAATATAATAAGATCCAGTTTCTCAGGAATTTTACTCAATAATATGGACAATTCATCATATTTTTCATGATACTACGAATGTTCAGTTGGAATATTTTAAAATCATCATGGAGGTATTCAGTGAATTCAATAATATTACTAATTTGTTTTGCTACTACCGAATCATTTTCATATTCTCTTATACAGGGTGTAACTGAATAAGTGTAAAACATTCAAGGAGGTGATTCCTCATCGAAAAAAAGATAGGATCTTTCATATAAAGAAACTTCATTGGAGCATCCCTTGTTAAGATACAGCCCCTTAAAGGGGGTACATAAAATTTGTATAACAATTTTTTTCACAAGCACTGAAAAAGTTACAATATTGAAATTAACCTGACGTTTTGTACTACCAAAAGACACTTAGCCAGTAATTTATTTGGTTTACCCCATGGTTGTAAGGGTGAAAAACGCAACCCTAAAATTTATTTCCAATGTAACTTTTGTCTTATTATTTGTTTACCATTTAAAAATTCATTTCCGATAGCCTGTTTCATTCTAAACAAAAATGTCTCTTGGGTTTTTGCCCAAAATAAACCAGTAAGCAGCAAAACATTATTTTACGAACAACTACAGAGATACATCGTCATAAATGCTAACTGGATTTATTGTTATTTTGTAGTTAGTACCTGCATTAAACGATTAAAGGGTAATAAACAAAACTAAGTTATTAATAACAAAACACACAACATGTAGAAATCATAGTGAATGTTCAATATGTCTACCTTCAAACATTACGCATGCGTCTAGACGTCGGGCATTGAGCCCGTATTGCTCAAATATTCCTGGAGTCTCTCTGATTACCCTGCACGCATCGATGATGCGGTTTCTTAAGTCCTCTACATCGCGAACAGGAGTACGATATACCAAATGCTGTGAATGGCCCCAAATAGAGAAATCGAGAGGATTGAGATCCGGGGATCGAGCGGGCCATTTATGTGGTCCTCCTCGACCTATCCACTGATTTGCATATGTTTCAGTTAAATGCTTACGTGCTACTTGACTAAAATGGGCGTGAGCCCCATCATGCATAAAAACATATCCTTCTGACGCCCAAAGGAACTTCCTCCAGCAGTACTGGATGCACTTCTCTTAAAAATTGAACGTATGCCTCACCATTTAATCGAGGAGGTAGAAAATGAGGCCCAATTAAATCATCCCCAATAACTCCGAGCCACACGTTAAGAGAAAACTGTTCTTGATGGCTAGTTTCGACAATAGCGTGAGGGTTTTCATCAGCCCATATGTGGTAATTATGAAAATTAATAATCTTGTCCGAGAAAAACTACATTCGTCTGTGAATTCTATCGTCTTCAGAAAGTCACAATTTCTTCTAATCATTTCCAGCATCCAATTGCAAAATTCAAGACGGTTCGGAAAGTCTCAGCGGTAACAGTGCCTGTACTCGTTGCAGATGGTAAGGGTATAAGAGTTGTTCCTTTAAAATTCGAAATACCGTCATATGATCAACATTTAGCTGGAAAGCAATCTTTCTAGTACTGGTAGTAGGTTGTTCTTCAATCAAATTAAGTACTGCTTCCTCAAGCTGTGGTGTTCGTATTTCTCGATGGCGACCACAATCCTGCGTTCTTTTGTCGAATGAACCATATTCTCGTAATCGTTGATGAAGTCGAGCAAATATTCTATGTGAAGGATGCTGCCGTTGAGGATACATTTCAGCATATCTTCTAGAAGCTTCTAACCCATTCCCCTGCGACAGACCGTAACGTAATGCATATCAGCCATTTCCTCATTTGTGTATGCCATTTTATTAACAAGTGAATTATTAAAGTAACAAATTAAGAACAGAACAACAACACACAATTAGTATTAATTCAATTTCGAAAATTCCCAAACTGACAGCGTCATACCAATTTAATTGTCACTATCGCTAATAGCGACCTACTAGATAGATTAGTTTCGTATTTTCGCATTTATGACGATGTATCTCTGTAGTTGTTCGTAAAATAATGTTTTGCTGCTTACTGGTTTATTTTGGGCAAAAAACCCAAGAGACATTTTTTGTTTAGAATGAAACAGGCTATCGGTAAACAATGGTAAACAAATAATAAGACAAAAAGTTACATTGGAAATAAATTTTAGGGGTTGCGTTTTTCACCCCTTACAACCATGGGGTAAACCAAATAAATTACTGGCTAAGTGTCTTTTTGGTAGTACAAAACGTCAGGTTAATTTCAATATTGTAACTTTTTCAGTGCTTGTGAAAAAAATTGTTATACAAATTTTATGTACCCCCTTTAAGGGGCTGTATCTTAACAAGGGATGCTCCAATTAAGTTTCTTTATATGAAAGATCCTATCTTTTTTTCGATGAGGAATCACCTCCTTAAATGTTTTACACTTATTCAGTTACACCCTGTATATGGATCCATCTCATATCTTTCCCTGTATTTCTTTTATTATTTATTGTCAAATGAATCAGAACAAAAACATTGTAATCAGCAACAAAAGAATTGTATACAAAATAAAAAAATAAAAAATTCACAAGATGATAGCTAAGCAGACTTCTGTATGGAATTTATCAGATGTGATTAGTACGGGAGGTTTGTTACCATAATATGTGATTGGAAATTTTATATGTTTGGTGGTTGGTTGCTTTTGGATGATATCAGTTGGGTTTCATTTAATTATACGATTTCTCAATTTTTCTTTTATAATAGAAGGATCTGTACCTGCGCTATTTTTCTTCTTGGGAGTTTCCTGGGTGAGTGTATTTTTTCTGTTCCTTAGTTTGGGGTTGTTTTCAGTTATATCACTTGTTTCGGGCACTGGATTCGTTTTTATAGTAATGGGTTCCTCTATGTTAGTCTCCTCAGTTATCGGAACGCTGGGTGTTTGTGGAGCACTGTTTGCCTTTATATTGTTCTTTTCTTCAATGGCCTCTAAATCTTCTACTGTGTAACCAATATCTTCAATAAATAGTCTGTTTCCTTTTATATAGCACTTCTCCGAGGAATTTTTGTATACTGACAAATATGCACGCAGTGATTTGTTTTCTCTCCTTTGTATTTCAGTCAGGTCGTTGACGATGAAAATGTTGGTCCCTCTCAGTTTCGAACAATTTTTCAAGATCATTTGTTTTTTCAATTGAGATACCAGTTCAACTTTCAACGGACTATTTACTGAACGCCCAAACAGTAAAAGTTATTTATATCAGATTCTGCAGACTTACATTTAAAAGTTCATTTATTGTATCACACAGGAAATGCAGTGTAATTTCTTGTGGATTTCTATTCAGACCAAAAATAAGGAAATTATTTTTCCTGTTATTTCTGTCCAGATATTCAACTTTCAGTCAGTCAGTCAAGATTCAGTCAATGCGGAAGTTGTTACACTCTCGCTTGACTGAGCCTGTTGGGCCGGAGAAATATCTCCCCCGACCTCTCTTGGTTGTTGTGCGAGAGCATCAGCGCCCTCGCCCAAAGTGTTTTTTTTTATTTGTACTTTTATTTTGGTTCCACGATTAGGTGGGAAAATCGGATCCCCATGGCAGTGACCGCATGTTTTGGTTTGGCATTTATACTTCCAGAGGTCGCCCAGTCTCTGAAAGCTTCCGTTCTAGACTGACTCACCTGTCAGCCATTCTGCCCTCGGCACGGTTCGGATTACACCTTAGCTTAGGGGATGTTTATCGACTTCCTAGTCTAGATCCGCCATGTTTCGCTTTTTCACAGGGTCACCTCGTTATTCACAGAATAATCTAGATCAAACAATGAAAGAAATAATTTTTACAAAAAATCATAATCTCCGACCCCGAAAACCCCTAGATACCAATTTTGAATAGAATCGAACCATAATCACAAAAATTGTCCGCCATATTGAAGCCGCCATTTTATTTTTTTCCCAACAAAAATTTCATAATGCATTGTCACCGGAATTATGTACACCTGCCAAAATTCAAATCAATCGGACGATTAGAAGTGGGTCAAATTTAACTTGCAAGATTTGATTACAGGCAGACAGACACAGGGACAGGTAAAACTAAAAATAAATAAAAGCTTGTAAAAAAAACATCGATTCCAAAAACTCCCTCTTACCTATTTTGAATAGAATCGGACAATAATCACAAGACTCGTCCGCCATTTTGGGGCCGCCTTTTTGAATTTTGACAAAGAAGCATAATCATCGACACCGTAAACCCCTCGATACCACTCTTGAATAAAATCGGACCATAATCACAAAAATTGTCCGCCATATTGGAGCCGCCATTTTGTTTTTTCTCCTAATGCATTGTCACCGGAATTATGTACACTTGCCAAATTTCAAATCAATCGGACGATTAGAAGTGGGTCCAATTTGTCTTGCAAGATTTGTTTACAGACAGACAGACACCGGGACAGGTGAAACTAAATAAAAGCTTGTGCGCCCAAATGTGAGAATTTTTCTGATTAAAGATATCAGCCTGGGTGAAAGTTCCTTCATCAGCCCAAATCACCCTCCGAGAGTAGGAAGCATCATTTATTATTTGCCCCAGGATCCTTTCGGAAAATTCTCTTCTTCGTGGCAAATTCTGAATTTTCCGAAGATGATATGCGTGACGACCATCTGCTATCCAAGTCCTGTTTACAGTGCTCCACGCATATTTTTATTGTAAAGATCTCCGCGTGCTATTGGAAGGCATTTTGTCGAAGTGCTCTAAGATATTTCGTATTATTCTTCTTTCATTTTGAAGGGCTGCTTGAGATCGCGATAAGGTTGATCCTGCTTCTCTTAGAAGTTGAAAAGTAGTAGCAAACACTGATCTGTAAGGCAATTTCCTTAGAGAACATCTACGGGCGTATTCAACTACTGAAGTGCGCGCATTACCATCACAGTATCCCTAACGTGTATTCAGCGGTACTGAAAATACTTGGCATGATAATTCTGCAGACTACGCATAAATGTACTTAAAATGCATTAAAATTCGATTTTTTTTTTTTTTATGTTCTGGTTCCCACGAAAAGGGATATCCTGTAATGTTCAGAGAACATCGTGGGAGCCAAGGGAAAGAAGGTAGGAGTTGGTGTTCTTCTTAAATTTCTGGAGGTTGTATGCCTCGGGGAACACCTCCCTAGGCAATGAGTTCCAAAGCCTCGCTGTTCGTTGGATGAACGAGTCTTTGGAAAGTGATGTTCTGCAGGTCTCCAAAGTGACCACGAAGGGGTGTGATGACTGAACTTGACGGGTTAGTCTCGAAGAGACTGCCAAAGCAGGAACGATTGTTGATATTTCAGAAGAGCATCGCCCATGAAAATATCTATAAAATAGAGACAAATCGCCAACTTTTCTACGGTGTTCCAGACAAGTGAGCGAGTTTGTAAGCGAGGCATCACCGACGAGACGAATTGCCCTTTTTTGGACAGAATCCAATAGCCTCAGGATATGTTTAGGTGCCGCGCTCCAAATATGGGAACAGTATTCCAGGACAGGTCGGATCTGTGCCTTATAGATCATAAGCAGCTGAGTGGGGGTGAAATAGCTCTTGGCACGAAACAAAAACCAAGTTTTGGGATGCACTTTTGGCAATGGACCTCACGTGATTTTTCCAGGAAAGGTTATTGCTGATAGTAATACCAAGCATCGATATGGATGACTTCAGTGGTATGGTTACTCCTGACAAAGTTATGTTAGGCACAGTGAGATCGGCTTTTCTAGAGAAAAGACATGCTTGTGTTTTGTTTGCATTGAATTCTACCAAGTTATTAGATCCCCACTCGAGAATTGTTGCTAAGTCCATATTTATATTATTAACATTTCTTCCTCGTTCATTTCTGGTTTCACGGGCTGATATAGGGGCCCTGGAAGAGAAAGCGGTATGGAGGGTACTATCATCGGCAAAGCTGTGTACTGGACATGAAGTTGCTTTCAACAGGTCGTTGATGTGAAGTAGAAATAGTGTTGGTGCGAGAATAGATCCTTGCGGAACACCAGCATTTATGAGTAGAGTGTCAGATGAAACTCCATCGACCACTACATGGAGAGACCTGTTTGAGAGAAAACTAGCAAGCAGAGAACACAGCTGAGGGGCAAGCCATAAGACGGAAGCTTGGCGAGGAGTCCCTGGTGCCAAACTCGATCAACGCCTTGGAGATATCTAATGCCACAGCTAAAGTTTCTCCATACTTTTCAATAGATAGCTGCCATATATGTGAGACGTAAGCGAGCAGGTCACCAGTTGATCTCTGATGGCGGAAGCCATATTGCCTATCGTTGACAATTCCTGAGTCTTCCAGATATTTCATGAGCTCGATGTTGATGGCTTTTCCATGACCTTTGAAATAATAGATAGCAGTGCGATAGGTCTGTAGTTGCTAGGTGGGGCCCTTTTGCCTTTTAGGACTGGCTGTACTTTGCAATTTTCCAATTGGACGGAAATACCCCAAATTGTAAGAGTGGTTGAACAACTTGAAAGAACAGGTGTTAGTTCGGGGCACATTTCTTGAGAACAATCGGCGGGATTCCGTCAGATCCACAGGCTTTGTTGGTGTTGAGACCCAGCAAAATCTTCTGATAGTACGTTGCGAAAGGTGATCTCGGCATGTGACTGTCAATAGGTGTAATGTTCGGGGTTGTTTTCCCAATGAATCCAGAGTGGAATTTCCAGCAAATAGGTCGCAAAGGTATTGGCTTTTCCTGGGCAGTCGTGCTAGTGTTCCATCTTCTTTGGTTATAGGAGGAAATGAGCTGGAAGTGAAGTTTCTTCCCACAGCTTTGGCGAAAGACCAAAATGAACGGATCCGTTAGGACATTCAGCAAGTTTTGATCTTATTTTGGCATTGTGGGCATCTTTTGAGCATTCTATTGTCTCTTTGCATATGCCTCTAGCCTCGACATATGCTGCTCTGGTCTCAGGGCCCGATTTTAGCCATCGATGGTATGCTGCCTGTTTGGAAGCCACAGCTCTAGAGCAGTTTCCGTTAAACCAGGCCTTATCGGATGATGTTCTTCTTCGGTATGTAGGTTGCATCCCCAACATGATTGTGCCGCTACCTTTGATATGATTTTTGTTGAAAGGAGTTTTTTCCTGTTACATGCAGGAAAACTGTTTTAATTTTTCTCAAAATGATTTGTCCTGATAACAATTAGATTACCCTCTGAGACGCCACTGGGCAAAATAATTTTATTTTAATTACATTAAAGAAGCCCCTCATTACCGCAAATAAGCATACCAAGTTTTATCAAAATCAGCCAAAAGGTTTTTGAGTAATTGATAAAAAAAAAACTGATTTTTGTCCAAAAACTTTGACACCCTGTATCTCGAAAACAAAGCAAGTTATGACACATGCTTATAGGAAAAAAAACTGATTTTTACCTAAAAAACCGAAAACTTTTGACGGTCTAACCCTGGGTCACCCTGTATAATACATTTTTAGATATCTTCTTAACATATTTGGAAAAATATTTTCCAATAAAATCCATACAAAAACAAAAGCACAAGTGTTCTTTCAAAAGCTCTTAGATATTGTATCATGCAAAAATGAGACAAAAACACTTTGAGAAAAGGTTGGAAACTTTAAAAAACTAATCAAAAACTTAATGAGAGTAATATATGGTCTAATAACAAATAAAAAGTAGCACCTTACAACATTTTGACAATCTAGATCAGGGAGCAAACCAATTAACTGAATTCTGTAAACAAGAATCAACTAATCTCATCTCTGGAAAGCTACCCAACTTCAACCATTACATTTGCCATAAAAAAGGAAGTTATTTTCACCAATTACTGATGATGATATACAATGATGAAAAATGGAAAGTAAAAGAAGTTTAGGATATGATGAATATTTTTCTAATGAAAATTTTTTTTCAATTTGTCGTACCACTCCTTGTTCACTTACTAAAATTATATTTTGTGGAATTTTCAGTGAAGACGACGGAATACTTACTAAAGGTAAATTTTCAGATATCTTGTTGACTATCAAAAATCTCAATGAAACTTTGAAATCATTAATTGTTGAAAATAATGTCAAAGTTGTTTCTTCAGTTATTGAACTGGAACTATTTCCAAAACCTGCTAGTGTATGTGATATTTTTCTAGTAATTTCTTGTGGATTTCTATTCAGACCAAAAATAAGGAAATTATTTTTCCTGTTATTTCTGTCCAGATATTCAACTTTCAGTCAGTCAGTCAAGATTCAGTCAATGCGGAAGTTGTTACACTCTCGCTTGACTGAGCCTGTTGGGCCGGAGAAATATCTCCCCCGACCTCTCTTGGTTGTTGTGCGAGAGCATCAGCGCCCTCGCCCAAAGTGATTTTTTTTATTTGTACTTTTATTTTGGTTCCACGATTAGGTGGGAAAAATCGGATCCCCATGGCAGTGACCCGCATGTTTTGGTTTGGCATTTATACTTCCAGAGGTCGCCCAGTCTCTGAAAGCTTCCGTTCTAGACTGACTCACCTGTCAGCCATTCTGCCCTCGGCACGGTTCGGATTACACCTTAGCTTAGGGGATGTTTATCGACTTCCTAGTCTAGATCCGCCATGTTTCGCTTTTTCACAGGGTCACCTCGTTATTCACAGAATAATCTAGATCAAACAATGAAAGAAATAATTTTTACAAAAAATCATAATCTTCGACCCCGAAAACCCCTAGATACCAATTTTGAATAGAATCGGACCATAATCACAAAAATTGTCCGCCATATTGAAGCCGCCATTTTATTTTTTTCCCAACAAAAATTTCATAATGCATTGTCACCGGAATTATGTACACCTGCCAAATTTCAAATCAATCGGACGATTAGAAGTGGGTCAAATTTAACTTGCAAGATTTGATTACAGGCAGACAGACACAGGGACAGGTAAAACTAAAAATAAATAAAAGCTTGTAAAAAAAACATCGACTCCAAAAACTCCCACATACCAATTTTGAATAGAATCGGACAATAATCACAAGACTCGTCCGCCATTTTGGGGCCGCCATGTTGAATTTTGACAAAAAATCATAATCATCGACCCCGTAAACCCCTAGATACCAATTTTGAATAAAATCGGACCATAATCACAAAAATTGTCCGCCATATTGGAGCCGCCATTTTGTTTTTTCTCCTAATGCATTGTCACCGGAATTATGTACACTTGCCAAATTTCAAATCAATCGGACGATTAGAAGTGGGTCCAATTTGTCTTGCAAGATTTGTTTACAGACAGACAGACACCGGGACAGGTGAAACTAAATAAAAGCTTGTGCGCCCAAATGTGAGAATTTTTCTGATTAAAGATATCAGCCTGGGTGAAAGTTCCTTCATCAGCCCAAATCACCCTCCGAGAGTAGGAAGCATCATTTATTATTTGCCCCAGGATCCTTTCGGAAAATTCTCTTCTTCGTGGCAAATTCTGAACTTTCCGAAGATGATATGCGTGACGACCATCTGCTATCCAAGTCCTGTTTACAGTGCTCCACGCATATTTTTATTGTAAAGATCTCCGCGTGCTACTGGAAGGCATTTTGTCGAAAAGTGCTCTAAGATATTTTGTATTATTCTTCTTTCATTTTGAAGGGCTGCTTGAGATCGCGATAAGGTTGATCCTGCTTCTCTTAGAAGTTGAAAAGTAGTAGCAAACACTGATCTGTAAGGCAATTTCCTTAGAGAACATCTACGGGGATTCAATATGAAGGCGCGATTACCTCACAGTATCCCTAACGTGTATTCCGGTACTAAAATACTTGGCATGATAATTCTACAGACTACGCATAAATGTACTTAAAATGCATTAAAATTCGATTTTTTTTTTTTTTTATGTTCTGGTTCCCACGAAAAGGGATATCCTGTAATGTTCAGAGAACATCGTGGGAGCCAAGGGAAAGAAGGTAGGAGTTGGTGTTCTTCTTAAATTTCTGGAGGTTGTATGCCTCGGGGAACACCTCCCTAGGCAATGAGTTCCAAAGCCTCGCTGTTCGTTGGATGAACGAGTCTTTGGAAAGTGATGTTCTGCAGGTCTCCAAAGTGACCACGAAGGGGTGTGATGACTGAACTTGACGGGTTAGTCTCGAAGAAACTGCCAAAGCAGGAACGATTGTTGATATTTCAGAAGAGCATCGCCCATGAAAATATCTATAAAATAGAGACAAATCGCCAACTTTTCTACGGTGTTCCAGACAAGTGAGCGAGTTTGTAAGCGAGGCATCACCGACGAGACGAATTGCCCTTTTTTGGACAGAATCCAATAGCCTCAGGATATGTTTAGGTGCCGCTCCAAATATGGGAACAGTATTCTAGGACAGGTCGGATCTGTGCCTTATAGATCATAAGCAGCTGAGTGGGGGTGAAATAGCTCTTGGCACGAAACAAAAAACCAAGTTTTTGGGATGCACTTTTGGCAATGGACCTCACGTGATTTTTCCAGGAAAGGTTATTGCTGATAGTAATACCAAGCATCGATATGGATGACTTCAGTGGTATGGTTACTCCTGACAAAGTTATGTTAGGCACAGTGAGATCGGCTTTTCTAGAGAAAAGACATGCTTGTGTTTTGTTTGCATTGAATTCTACCAAGTTATTAGATCCCCACTCGAGAATTGTTGCTAAGTCCATATTTATATTATTAACATTTCTTCCTCGTTCATATCTGGTTTCACGGGCTGATATAGGGGCCCTGGAAGAGAAAGCGGTATGGAGGGTACTATCATCGGCAAAGCTGTGTACTGGACATGAAGTTGCTTTCAACAGGTCGTTGATGTGAAGTAGAAATAGTGTTGGTGCGAGAATAGATCCTTGCGGAACACCAGCATTTATGAGTAGAGTGTCAGATGAAACTCCATCGACCACTACATGGAGAGACCTGTTTGAGAGAAAACTAGCAAGCAGAGAACACAGCTGAGGGGGCAAGCCATAAGACGGAAGCTTGGCGAGGAGTCCCTGGTGCCAAACTCGATCGAACGCCTTGGAGATATCTAATGCCACAGCTAAAGTTTCTCCATACTTTTCAATAGATAGCTGCCATATATGTGAGACGTAAGCGAGCAGGTCACCAGTTGATCTCTGATGGCGGAAGCCATATTGCCTATCGTTGACAATTCCTGAGTCTTCCAGATATTTCATGAGCTCGATGTTGATGGCTTTTTCCATGACCTTTGAAATAATAGATAGCAGTGCGATAGGTCTGTAGTTGCTAGGTAGGGCCCTTTGCCTTTTATAGGGGCTGGCTGTAGTCTTGCAATTTTCCAATTGGACGGAAATACCCCCAAATTGTAAGAGTGGTTGAACAACTTGCAAAGAACAGGTGTTAGTTCGGGGGCACATTTCTTGAGAACAATCGGCGGGATTCCGTCAGATCCACAGGCTTTGTTGGTGTTGAGACCCAGCAAAATCTTTCTGATAGTACGTTGGCGAAAGGTGATCTCGGGCATGTGACTGTCAATAGGTGTAATGTTCGGGGGTTGTTTTCCCAATGAATCCAGAGTGGAATTTCCAGCAAATAGGTGCGCAAAGGTATTGGCTTTTTCCTGGGCAGTCGTTGCTAGTGTTCCATCTTCTTTGGTTATAGGAGGAAATGAGCTGGAAGTGAAGTTTCTTCCCACAGCTTTGGCGAAAGACCAAAATGAACGGGATCCGTTAGGACATTCAGCAAGTTTTGATCTTATTTTGGCATTGTGGGCATCTTTTGAGCATTCTATTGTCTCTTTGCATATGCCTCTAGCCTCGACATATGCTGCTCTGGTCTCAGGGCCCGGATTTTTTAGCCATCGATGGTATGCTGCCTGTTTGGAAGCCACAGCTCTAGAGCAGTTTCCGTTAAACCAGGCCTTATCGGATGATGTTCTTCTTTCGGTATGTAGGTTTGCATCCCCAACATGATTGTGCCCGGCTACCTTTGATATGATTTTTGTTGAAAGGAGTTTTTTCCTGTTACATGCAGGAAAACTGTTTTTAATTTTTTTCTCAAAATGATTTGTCCTGATAACAATTAGATTACCCTCTGAGACGCCACTGGACAAAATAATTTTATTTTAATTACATTAAAAGAAGCCCCTCATTACCGCAAATAAGCATACCAAGTTTTATCAAAATCAGCCAAAAGGTTTTTGAGTAATTGATAAAAAAAAAACTGATTTTTGTCCAAAAACTTTGACACCCTGTATCTCGAAAACAAAGCAAGTTAGACACATGCTTATAGGAAAAAAAACTGATTTTTACCTAAAAAACCGAAAACTTTTGACGGTCTAACCCTGGGTCACCCTGTATAATACATTTTTAGATATCTTCTTAACATATTTGGAAAAATATTTTCCAATAAAATCCATACAAAAACAAAAGCACAAGTGTTCTTTCAAAAGCTCTTAGATATTGTATCATGCAAAAATGAGACAAAAACACTTTGAGAAAAGGTTGGAAACTTTAAAAAACTAATCAAAAACTTAATGAGAGTAATATATGGTCTAATAACAAATAAAAAGTAGCACCTTACAACATTTTGACAATCTAGATCAGGGAGCAAACCAATTAACTGAATTCTGTAAACAAGAATCAACTAATCTCATCTCTGGAAAGCTACCCAACTTCAACCATTACATTTGCCATAAAAAAGGAAGTTATTTTCACCAATTACTGATGATGATATACAATGATGAAAAATGGAAAGTAAAAGAAGTTTAGGATATGATGAATATTTTTCTAATGAAAATTTTTTTTCAATTTGTCGTACCACTCCTTGTTCACTTACTAAAATTATATTTTGTGGAATTTTCAGTGAAGACGACGGAATACTTACTAAAGGTAAATTTTCAGATATCTTGTTGACTATCAAAAATCTCAATGAAACTTTGAAATCATTAATTGTTGAAAATAATGTCAAAGTTGTTTCTTCAGTTATTGAACTGGAACTATTTCCAAAACCTGCTAGTGTATGTGATATTTTTCTAGTAGGTAAAGCTAACTCATTGTACGTTTGTTTAGTCAGAAAGTTGCATTGAGATCCGGAGTCCAAAAGCGCTCTGAACCTTTTTGACTGTCCTATACGATCAGCAATCATAACTGAGGCTGTTGATAACATTTCTTGGGAAGGTATTTTTTCCATGGTATGTGATATAACTGAGTGAATGGCTGTATTGGTTTGTGCTTGAGAATTGTCTGTTTGACTTGTTCCCTCTGTAGAATGATTTTGATGTTCATTTCTATGTTTTGGTCTGATCTGACTGAATGGAAGAATGCTTGTTGAAATTAACTAGATGAAGTAATGTAGCATGCTTTTTGTTACATTTTCCACTTTCACAAGTAGTGATCTGATGATCCTTTTTCAGACAGTTGTAACACCTATTGCTTTTCTTAATGTAGTTTAGTCTTTCTTGTATTGTCCTATCTAAAAAATTACTGCATGAATAAATTTTATGTGACTGATTGCACAAATCACATTTTTCGACTGTAGTAACAAATGATTTTGAATGACCTTGTTTGCTATGTGTTTTTAATTTTTTTTATGAATAGCTTCTAGTAATCTACATCTTTGTTCAAGAAATTTCAGGAATTCATCTCTTGTATTTTTTTCTTCATTTCATATGATTTTTCGTAAGTTTTCACTTTTTCACTTTTATGAATAGCTTCTAGTAATCTACATCTTTGTTCAAGAAATTTCAGGAATTCATCTTTTGATGGCATTTCTGTGTCTCCTTTTTTTGAAACTATTGTTTCCCATTCTTTTAATGTATTACAGTCCACTTTTTGATGTATTATGTGGATAATCAAAAGATCCCATGAATTAACTGGCTGCTTTAACATTTCTAAAGCCTGCAAATGTTTTTGTATGGAATCTACCAAAATTCGCAATCCCGTGTAAGATTCTTGTGTACAATCTTGTATGTCAAAAAATGCTTAATATGAGTAGATACTTTTCTGCAATAACTTCCATGCTACTGAATAATTGATTCCCTCTCAAATCTTAAATTTGCCTTAGTTAAACCTTAAAGGCCCCCCAACTTTTTCTAAAATCTTTTGAATTACGCTATATGAACAAGTTTTATAAATTTTTTAGTAACCCAATGACAAGTTTACAATTTAAAAAATTTACACATACTGAATAATTTGTCTTCCAAATAATCTTGCAAGGGACACTTCAAGGCATTGGATTTCCTCACTAAACCTACTCTATACATTTACAAATGCTTTCAATTTCTCTTCAACAACCAGACATTTCACAAATCTGAATATGCCATCATTTATCACTCCTAGAGAGAGGAACCCCTATACTCATTCATAAAATTTTATATCGTCTTATCCCAGGACATGAAAGTAAAACAACATTTTCAAACAGTGAAAAAAACAATTTTGAAGATACTAATTGAAGAGTGGAAGTAACAAAGGTGCTAAGTGCCAAAAATAAAGTCTCGAGATATTCAAGAAAGAAGTGATAAAAAGGACAATATATGTTTTTTTGGTTTATTCGCATTAAAAATCGTGTTAGAGGTTAACGGAAACCCATTTCTAACATACACCAATATAAGTTATGGAACACAGCTGAAAATAAAAATAATTTCTTTAAAAAAGAATAGAAACGGGGTAAGTGCCACAAAATATTTTTTTAACAAAATAGGATCGGAACGTATTGCTGATATAATTTAGAGTTTCTTAACATTGAAAATTAGGATAAAGGCAATAGTCAAACTGATATTGTTATCAATAATAATAAAAATTATGCTTATCAATCAATATATTTCTCTATGACAAAAGAAGGTGGTGTCACAATACATGCTTTTAACAAAATAACATCACAAATCGTTGCTAATCCATTGGAATGTCTAGCAGTTCCTTGTAAAAATCTTTGTGGAGTGGATTACTCAGGCAACATAGAGCGAAGACTTTTTTTCTTGTTTTCAAATATTTTGTTTGCTGGTGGGAGTCCAAGTAGTTCAACCTTCATCAAATCGCTCATAGTTTTCCCTTTCTTCAGAATATTGGTTTCAGTATATTGTTGTATTTCAGAAAATGCAGTTTTTGTTTTTACGTTTATGGGATTATCTTTTTCAATCCGTATGATGACTGCTTTGCTGATTTTGAGCTTTTAGTATTCAGAAGTAGGTCCAGCAGGTCCTTTTATGTCCCAAAATCCAAAGTCAGTCATTTTGATCACCTCGAATGGTGGGTTGTATCTTGCTAACTGAATAACATTCACCAGATCGTCTGGTATAAAGGCTTTCATAACTCTTTTGCGTTTTTCTATTAACGCAAAATCCCTGTCACAGGGCATAAAACTGTGCCCGCTGGTAAGAAATTTGATCTGTATTGAATCGTAAAGACCATGAGCTACCAAGAATATTAGAACAGACAAAATATATTTGTTTTTGTTTTGTCCCCCGCAGTTGTCACACCAAAGGCTTATAGATCGTTTATCAGTAAATCCGCTATTTAACAAGCGGAGCAGACAGGAGGCAATCTCATTTGCACCACGTCCCGCCACACCTTCATGCCATAAAAACATGTAAGCGTTATTTGTGTCACCTACATTTATTCCCAAATTGTAACAGGAAAGTTGCGACAAGTAAAACATATCAGAATGTACCAGCGTGGGAACAAACATAACCTGTTCAAGGTCAATGGATAAGCAACAGACCTGACTTCCCGGAAGTACAGAATCGCATGTATCCTTTTTCAGAAAATCCCTAGCTCTCTCAGCTCTTCTTTGATGAAGTTCCAGTTCTGCTTTGGCTGCCGCACTTGTTCCGATATTTGCACGAACTTCACAATCTAGTCGATCACAGGTATGGCAAGTGTCCATTCTTGGTCGGCGAAATGAAAGTTTTGGAAAGTCCTTTTTGAAAACAGACCGGTAGAACTTGTAAGTTACTGCAGTTCCAGGATTACGTTTTTGAAAAGCCCTAAATAATCTGTTAACATTTAAATCTGGGCTTAGATATTCTTTATCAGATTTTGTTCTCTTGTTATTAAATTTATATGGGTCCTTATGGCTTCTCGATCATTCTCGGAAAATGTTGACTTTTTATGACACGTTCTTTTATCAGAGTAAAACGTTTCGCCCGCTTTCTTTTTAGCGACAAGAACATCCACTTTTTTTCTTGTCACTGCAAAGGTATTTATAAAGGTTGACTTACAAACTGCAACAAAATTTCCACTTTCTGTTGGAATGGTGTAGCCTATTGTTACCTGGCGTTTGCTGTTCACTGGATCCTCATAAGTACCATGTCTACGCCTCTTTATATGTCCTAGATGGATAAGATTCATTAGATAGGTCCCCTGGCTTTTTGCGTTTTGGTTATAGAATTTTTCAAACAAACGTTTACGCCATGGGTATTCGAGATCCTTGCAAGACAATTTGCATTTACAGGTGATCTAAAAATGTAATATAATACGTGAATAATAATATAATTTTAAGTACATTACACAAGAACAAACCTGTTCAGGCGGCAATGCTTTCTCTGCCACATTCTTAAGTTTTCGTGTTTTATAAGCCTTGCCAGCCTCTTTCAGACACTTTTGCTCAGAGCCATAACGACCACTTCCACTTTTTCTATGTTTCTTCTGGTCCAGTTCACTCATATTGTACAACAACTTCCCCAAATTGAGTAATTATTCATATATATTCACGATCAACTAACGTTTGAACAGTTACTACGCACAGGCGTAAATAATTCAACAAGACAGCTGATTCACTCTGGCACTTGCCCCCTTTGATGACAAATAACCTTTGTCGCTTACCGGTGGTTCCATCTAATTATTGTTGTAGGAAGCATAATATTACTCATGGCACTTACCGCCTTTGTCAGGTCAGAAAGCATGTCGTTCAACACCGTTCTACGGCAATATATCAATTTAGGAAATTATGGCACTTAGCACCTTTGTTACTTCCACTCTTCAATTGAATTGGAACCTTAAATGATTTAGTAAATAGAATAACTCTTTTGATAGGTTGTTACAATATCCTATGTAATGATCGTAATAAATTATTATTACCAACATTTTTCAGAACAGTCCCTTGTATCTGAGGAATAGTGAAATTTGAGTAGAAACATTTATAAGTAAATATAACGGGAACAGTAACTATTGGAATGAGATCCAAAACCATTTGGATGAATAAATGAAATCTTACCCTAGAGGGTCTTTCATCAGATAATGACTTAACCCTAACTAACTCTCCGTGACCTTCTTCAATCATCTTTTTCTCCCATTCCATCATAACAGCTTCATATTTTGCCTTTTCTTTCAAGAAGTGATTCTTATACCTTTGTTTTTCTGGTTCTGGTAGCTTCTCCCATTCCCCCTTCATAATTTTCATGACATCTCTTGGGGGGATATTTCGAGCTTCACTTTGTTCTTTCAGATATAACAAGTAAGGACCCATAGGTTTCTTTGGTTTCTTATTTTCCTTATTGAGCTATAAAAAACGAATAATATTAAAACTTTTTCAATTAATATTTTATGAGCAACCATTAAAGAGAGATTTATTTGAGGTAAAAAAAATATTTCCGAGTTCTTGTCAGAAACTCCAAGGTTTTTATTTCATGAAAATATGATGAATAATTACGAAAATAAATGTTCTAATCATACTGCAGAACAGTCCATCGACATTCATGAGAATTAATAATTTTTGTTTACCCTGTATACTCCTTTTATTTGAGGTTTATTCGTTCATGTCAATCAGATACTATTTGAGTTTTCCTTCAGCCGACATACAGAACATCATTGTATTTTAAAATTTCTCAAATTCGAAATAAAAATATAAATAAATTATGTTATTATTTTTCTAAGTGATATTAAGATTGAAACCCAAGTAAGTACTGTCTATGTTTGATGGTTATACTTCTTTCTTTTGATCCGAGTCAGATTACATAGAAATATTAGAAATCATTTGAGGGGAGAGAGTGAATTTTTTCGCTTTTAAATTTTGTATCATCTACAGGACTTATGTAAAGCCTGATACCCGTTTGACTAGTCTGATAAGTTTTTGTACTACCTATGTAAAAACTTCAATAATGAATAAATTATCTATCTATCTATATCTATCTATATCTATCTATATCTATCTATTTAATGACTATATTTGTTCACATATGCAGCCTAAATATAATTGGAACGGATCAAGAAGTTCATCAATGTCTACCGAGGGTCTAAAGTAAGTTAAACAAATTATAAGTTCGAATTGGTTATGTTTGAGCAGACATACCAGCCACCAAGGGGAAATATCAAGGAGTTTGACAGTGTATATCTTCTTTACAAAAACAGCCAGGCATCCACTTGCTCTCCCTCAGGATTTCTCCCTTACGGGCAATTGAACAGATATTACTTAAAACGACCTGGGCTTCAAAGATATTACCTGTTTTTTGGGGATTGGCATTTTTAATGTTTTTTTTTACCAACTTTCATTTTTAAATGTGTGAGAACTGAGAACCGTTTAGAGGTAGTGGCTCTCTGAAAATGAAAAATGTTGGAACAAACTATTGTTTTCAGTGGACCGGATAAATCTATTCAATATGAAAAGCATCAAATTATAGATAGTGACACCTATCTGGAAAACTGAGATCGGAGCTGTACAGAACTCATGAAGAATTAGCTAATAGATCTGGAAATTGGTTCGCAGCCAATAAACTCAAACTGAACAACGATAAATCGCAATCTCTTTATCTTTCGTCCACGAATGCCACAGAAACTCATTCTGCAAATTTACTAGGAGTAACTCTGGATAGTGATCTATCATGGAAACCTCATATTACCAAATTGAAAAGTAAACTCAGCAGTGCTCTGTTTGTCCTAAGACAACTTCAAACTGTAACCAATTTTAATGCACTCTGAACAACATATTTTTCGTTATTTCATTCGCACATCAGTTACGCTACTATTCTTTGGGGTGGTTCGCCTGATTCTCTCTCAATTTTTCGTTTACAGAAAAAGCTGTCAGGATCTTATCCAGTGTAAGCTATCTGGAACACTGCCAACCTTTGTTTATTGAGCACAGAATAATGCCCTTGCCGTGTTTGTATATTTTTCAAGTTCTGATAGAGATTCACAAAAACTCCTCGATGATCACTAAGCAATCTGATATACACAGCTATGGTACTAGACAAGCAGATAACCTGAGACCAAACAGGTTCCGCCTAACCAAATCCAAGAGAAATTCACTGAATTATTATCTCTACAATATACTACCACCAGAATTGAAATCATTAAGTTTAAACTTATTCAAAATAAGGATAAAAAATTTATTTTTGACACATTGCTTTTATTCCACAGAGGAATACATTGGACATTTCAGACTTTGTAGGGAATAGAATTTGTCTCGCCTAATTTCCATTCTTAAGTTCACTTTCTATATTTTTTTTATCTATTTACCACACTTTTTACAATAATTTACAATATTTTTACACTATACGTGATGTATTAGTATTATTTTAACAATGTGTTATATTTTATATTTTAACAACATTTTATATTTTAACAATTTTCTGCTCTACAGTATTGTCGTTTTTTCATGACGTGCTACAAACATGTATATTGTAATGTAGTTAAATAAATATATTCTACTCTACTCTATAATCTGTGGGGTGAAGCTTAGACCTAATATCGTGGAATTTTAATGGCACGATATTATAGGTGTCACTATCTATAATTTGATTCTTTTCATATTTTCATACTTGCCGGTAGGTATTAGCACTACGAGATATTTGATACGAATTTGAAAGAGACCACAAGCCGTCCTGATGATTGGGAAACCATGAAACAGCTGTTGGCGGATGGTGGTGCTCTCTTGGATTCGTAACAAATTTCTCTTCATCTAGATATCTATTCAAATTTAAAGTTTTCATTAAGATGCACTAATTTTTAGAAGGTGATGTGAGTTTTTCTGTTCTTATATCAGTGATTCAGAAACTCACATCACATGTAGCAAATGATACAGAAACAGAATAACTGCCGTCCCATATCTAACAGATATTTTATTTTTATTTTTAGTGCATTTAGTGCTAGTATTCAGAAATTACTTTTTTGTTTATATATCTTTGATTCTTTTTAGTCATTCGCTCTGCGAATTTTAGCCTTTAAAATCGTAATGAAATAAATCAATCTCTGAAAATCACATTATACACACAATCTTGGAATCATGACGGGTTTTAATGTCAAAAAAACTAATTTCAAAGTGTCACTCCAAAAGAAATGTTTCTAACATTTTTCCATCTTTGCAAAGTGAGATTGCTTCTGGAAAATGTGTTTCCCATTTCATCAGCTCTTCCTGATGATCGTGGAAGCGTGAAATAGATTTACGACGACAAAAATGTATTGAACACCTAGTTAATGTGATTCCTCTCTTGCATCAATGTTACAAATGATTTCTGGTGAGTACTCTCTTTTAGAAAACATGCTTCTTCTTAATTAAGACTGGAATAGAAAATGAAGTTGTTATGACCCGAGAATATACAGATATAGACATAACTAATTTATATGGAAAGAAATGGCCACCTCAAAGACTAAAAGTTATTTGCATACGAAACAGCTACCCACATGTGGTTAAGGAAAAAATCCATTAAGTAACCTGTCAAGAGATAAAAACAGAACTAATAAAGAAGGTTCTTTATGAACTGAATATCAACACGCATGATCCCATCCTTCTTGGGATAGAACACTGAGTAAGGGATACATACATTAAATCTCAAATTTAAGATGCTATAAAAATAAAAAACATGTTGAGGTATCCGCTAAGAGGTGATAAATATTCAGTTTTAATGTATAGAGAGAGAGAGAATATACTTTATTATCATAAGAAACCAAATTCTTGTTTACAAAGTTTGCTTACATCTAAGAAGTTTTAAGGTATGTCTGGTGCATACTGGTCAATAATTAATATAAAATAATAAGATAATATATGTCAGTTTCCTACTAGTTAATATGTAAAATACATGTATAAATAAAATAGACAGAAAATACGATATAAAATAGACAGCAAATACAATATAAAATAGACCCCAATACAATATAATTACCCAAACCAACAAACAAACAAACAGAAATTGTATAGACTAGCAGATAACAAATAAATAGGATATTGTAAAGTGTTAGAATGTGTCAGAATAAAATTCCTGTAAATTATAGTAAGGTTTATTTAACAGCAAGTTTTTTACGGACTTTTTAAAAATGTTCAAATTGGCTGTGTTTTTGATATAGGTAGGTAGATGATTGTACATCTTGCAGCCATTGTAAATAATAGAATTTTTTATTAGTGATGATTTAGGAAGTGGCAGACTTACGTTTATAGCTTGTCGAGTGACATAATATGAAGGAAGTTTGTTAAACGTGTTCAGATGTTTCCTAATCAAATAAACGGTTTCCAATATGAAGATTGCTATTACTGTTAGTATTTTAAATTTAATGAATAAAGGCTTACAGGAGTCACGAATTTTAGCTTTGAAACCCCTTTTTTGAAGAACAAGAATACTGTTCATGCAGTTATCATTACATGCTCCCCAGAATGGGATGCCGTACCTGAGATGAGACTCAATTAGAGAATAATAAACAACTCTAGCCGCACACGATCCCAACTCATTTGAGACAATCTTGACTGCGAAACACCCAGATGATATTTTTTTCCTCAAGGCCAGAATGTGATCCTCGAATCTCAACTTCGTATCAATAACCAATCCTAGGAATTTTGTGTTGAATTTATTTTCAATAACATTTTACCCGAGGGGTAAGTCATCAAGTGAGCATCGGAAGGTTATTAAGTTGGTTTTTGAAATATTGAGTACAAGACAATTAGAGTCACACCAAACTTTAATACTGTTGACATCATTATATATCACCTCTTTGAGTTCACTACTATTCTTGGCGCGCCAAATTATTGTGGTGTCATCAGCGAATAGTGTAAACTTTCCAGATATGCTGATATTCGACAAATCATTAATATACAACAAAAACAGAACTGGGCCCAATACTGATCCCTGAGGCACTCCACAATTTATAGAAGATTTTGATGATCTTGAGGAGGTTACTACTATCTGGCTGCGATTTGATAAGTATGATTTTACCCAATTCATTGTTACTCCTCTGAAACCGTAACACCCAAGCTTCTGCAGCAGTATTTCATGATTTACGCAGTCGAAGCTTTAGACAAATCACAAAATACTGCTGCCGCAACATCACCATTGTTGAGTTCAGTATATACTTCATAGAGAAAGGAAAAGATAGCATCATTTGTATTTTTACCGGATTGAAAGCCAAATTGTTGTTTGCTGATGATACCATTTTTAATCAAGAATTCCATTACTCTTTTTTTCACTAATTTCTCTATTATCTTGGCAATTGTGGGAATTATAGAAATTGGTCGAAAATTTGCCGGATTCTCGTTGTCTCCCCCTTTATGGAGAGGAATTACAAGTGATGTTTTTAAAAAGTCAGGGAAATAGCCATCACGAAACGAATCATTAATCAGACTTGCAAAAATACTGAGAACATTGTCTGGGAGATTTTCGAAGATTCTCGCCGAAATTTCATCGATTCCCGAGGATTTCTTGTTATGTATTGACTTTATAACTGTTTTTAGTTCCTGAAGATCTGTATCATAAAGTAGAATGCTATCCGCAATTCTTACGTTTGAGAGGTAATCAAGTGGATTTTTATCGGACGATAGTTCGACCGTTAACTTCTCAGCTACTGAGCAGTAATACTCGTTTAGAGTGTTAGGATTTAGGGAAATTTGATGTGTATTTGAAATTTTTCCTCTGAGCTCATTAATAATACCCCAACTTTCCTTAGGTTTGTTTGCAGCTTGCTCAATTCTGTTTTTGTAGTATAGATCTTTGGCTAACCTCAACATTTTCCTGTAAATCCTACGGTAATTGCAGAAGTAAGAGTGAAAGAGATGATTATCAGTAAATTTTCTGATATAATGCAAGGACCGTAAGTTTTTTGCAGATGTTTTGATGCCTAGAGTTAACCATTCTTTATTCTGCTTAATTTTTATATTCTGTAATGGAAATGAGCTATTAAAAATGTGTACAATTTCATTATAAAATGCAAAGAAACTATCATTGTTTTTTTTTTTTTCGGAATTGATTTGAAATGTGCAAATGATTGCTTCATGATCTGATAGACCTGATGGTATGATTACAGTAGACACAGTTTCATCATCAAAGTTACTGCACACATAATCTATAATAGTTGCAGAGTGCTGCGTTATACGGGTAGGAGTGTCTATGTGCATGGTGATATTAAAGGAACTCATAATGTTTGAAAGAGACTGGGTAGCTTCCGAGTTCTCATCAATGAAATTTATGTTGAAGTCACCGGTTAGATAATTTGCTATTGGGAGGAAGTCTAAAGGGTTAATTTAAAAGGAATAGATTTATGTCAGATGTTGGGGATCTGTAGATACAGATCATGTAAATATTAATTATTTTGCAGTGAATCATAGAACATTCAAATATTTTATCTTCCAGCAAGTCATTCAGAGTATCAATATGTTTGAAGTCATAATTTTCAAATGCAGAGTTATGAATCAGGATCATAGATCCGCCATGTATCGTGTTAGTCCTAGAATAAGCTGCTAAAGTTGTGTAATTATATATATGACATTGTTCACCAAGTTCAAGCCAGTGTTCCGTTAGCAGGACAATGCCGGGATAGCCTAAGTGTTCTAAAAGCACAAATAATTCATCCGTTTTATTGCGTACTGATTGAATATTCAGTAAGAGTATTGTAATATTAGATGTAGGGTTATGTAGTACACTTTGAGTTAGGTTAGATTTTTGTTTTGAGGATCGGGCCGAAAAAAATGTTCATTGATAGTTTCATTGTTTATGTGGTTTCCATTACTTTCTTCCCTTTGAATTGAGTGCAAGGTTTCATTAAAAATACTATCATCGTTAACACTATAGTTATCTACATAAGAAGGGCCACTTAATTTTATTGACTTTAACACTATGTCAGTATATTTTTTAGACTTGATATATTCTGTTATTTCACTAACGACTTTGAATTTGCTTCCTTTTTGTTTTGAATCCACAATCAAGTTAACCGAGTAATTTCTATTTGAATGAGAAAATCGCTTGATAGATTTCCTAATGATTCTATTTATAACATTATCTGCTGGGACATAACATTCAGAGACTAATATCAAATTTGTTATCTTACTAATTCTAAGTAGATTCCTTAAAGCAATATTTAAAGTTTTTGTGTTGCTTATATTTCTAGAACTGTACATTACTAAAATGTAATCCGTTTGTCCATATGTAATCGCATGATCAAAAATGTCCCTTGTTAAATCTGATAGCTCAGCACGGGCCACGATTTTCTCTTGCACTATATATTTACTTTGAATAACATATTGATCTAAAACCGGTGGAAAATTGTTAGCATATTCATCACCAAGAACGAGAGTTTGGTTCATTTTTGTCTTATCTTGTAATTCCTGATGATTCATTTCAGCTGGTAGGACGCCTCCAGAATTCGCCGGTGTCTGTAGTGATGTAGACATTTCCTGTTTACCAGTGGAATTTTCAGGTTCATTTCCTTGAAGATTACTTTTATTTTTATTTTGGGTGAGTTCACTGCTTTCTGAGGTATTCACATTGATTTCAGCTGCTAAATGGATAATGTTCGATGTTCTAGTCCGAGAAATATTATCATCTGATGTTTTTGCTTTTACTGATTTAATGGGAATATTCTCGATTTTCCAGTGATTTAGAGAAGATATAGTGTGTTTTGAAGGAACTTTTTGTTTTTTTACAACTGGTTGCCTTAGTTTTATTTTTTTATTTTTATTATTTATTATTTTATTATTTTGTTCTACACTGTTAGTAATTTCTTCAGTTTTTTTGGATTGGAATGATTCAATTTAAATTGATTTTCGCTCTTGCTTGGCCTTAGTTTCCATAACTTCAGTTGTCTGAACTGCGCAGTCAATTTTAATTCCTTTTCCAGTTTCTGTCATTGATCCTTTATCTACGCCTCTGGGGTGCTGAATATTATCTGTCACTAACTCTGTTCTAGTAGACTTGTCAGCATAAGTCATATGGATCGTGTCCATTGATGAACATATGTTCTTGTCAGTTCTTGCTTCTATCTCAGCGTTTAGATTTTGTAGTGTTTTCAACTGGTTTTTTAGACTGTTTATCATTTCTTGTTGTTCAGCAATTTGGAGGTTTAGGCTGGATTCCATTTCTATTGAATCCCGATTGATCAGTTCTAATTCGCGTTTCATTTTTTCCATGTGATTGTCCTTCAAGCTATTGTCAGAGATGAGGTCGGTAATGGTTTCTTCTAAGATGCTCAATTCCATCTCTTCCTTCTTTTCAATATTGTCTACACCACAACAAATGATTTGATTTTCTTTTAGCATCCTAACTTTTCCCAGCATTCTGTGTAGACAACTTTTATGAAGTATATTATGACACTTTATGCAGATATAATGCAAAAAAGGTTTATTTTTACAACACTTAAAACCTGAAGTTGCTCATTCGAACCTTGAATTTTGCCTAATTTCACTGGATTAGTACAATTGTGTTTATATTGCAAGTTCCAATCACTCAAACTTTGAGTTTTGCCTAATTTCACTGGACTAGTACACCTGTTTATATTGCAAGTTCCTATCACCACTTTTTACTTTATTTTTTTTTATCTCTAGTTGCTTCTCTGCAGCACTTCAGATTGCAACTATGCACTTGTTCATGATTGTTTATCAAAAGTATTATTACCAGAAGGTAGGATGCAATTTGCCTCACAGTTTGATACTAGATACTGAGTTTGATTTACTTTCTATACTAGGGAATTTGGCAAAATTGTGAGGAGCAATAGGTATAAGTTCATTAACTACCTCGTGGACAAAGAAATTGGATAAAACACTCCAGATGAGTGAAAATAATGTTTTACCATGTGTGTTCAACCGTACGACTGGCTGTTAAAAAATATGAGCAACGTAATAAGCTATGTTTTTTCTGTAATCGTCCCGAGAATCTATCCGCTTATAAATCAACAACATAAAATTGTCATCACTTCAACGTGGGAGACAAAGGTCTAACGCTCACCACAGGAAACCGCGAGTTCTATAAACGAATCTCATAAATTGAAGACATAAAATCTGTCACCACTACCCGCTAATAGCCACGCATGGAGAAAAACGTCATCCACTAGACGGATATGAAAGGCCATAAATTACAAAATGATCTCTCATTCACAGCCTTCCATTCAAGTTCGATGTACCAACTTTTAATACTCAATGTACTCAGAGAAGAATTAAGTCTTAACGATCAAATAGAAATAATTGAAATGTATTATTTAGTATTAGAAAATTAGCGGAACGGAAAATGTTTTATCTAGAAAGTGCGCAATATTATTTAATTACTAAAATAATAACTAAAGAAAATATTAAAGAAATTAATAATCATAATTTAGATCCCGAATGATAAAAATATTATTTGTGTAATCCAGAATCTGAAACAGAAATAAATGGTAGGCTATATTTTTGTTGCTTGTATTACTTCGGCATATGGAATCTTTTCCAACTATTATTAACCTGAATGGCATTATTCGATTCTCTACGAATTCTCTATCCAAATAGAAAATGTTTTATATGAATTTTTAATTCACCTATTTGAGTATGGCAAATTCGTAATTTTTTTCAAAACTACATTAAATTAGCCTTGACTTTTGAACTACTCTATAGCATCTCTTGAATGCAGCAGTGTTATGCCTGGGTATTACAAGTAGGTTTCTATTTCTGGTGTTTACATCATGCACAACCGACCTATATGACATTTTTTTTCTAATATACGAGGGAGTTCCTTTTTCTAATACTTTATGAACAAAACATGCAAGGTGAAGTTTCCTTCTGTCCTGCATATCAAGCCACCCTAGTTCAGCTCTGAATGGAGTTACGTGGTCTCGTAATCTTAGTGAACAGGTGAAACGAATACATGAGTTCTGAATTCTTTGAATTCTAGTTGAAGTTCGAATATCAAGACATGGTCCATAAATAATATCGCCATAATTTGAGTGGCTCAAAACTAGTGATTCACATAACTGTTTTTTCAATTCTTTGTTTAGTATTGTTCTGTTGCGGTAAAGATTTCTTAATGACATATAGCTTTTCTGGACTATATGCTTAATATGCGTTTTGAACCGTAAATCATCATCAATGAATAGTCCCAAATTTTTTATTGCTCTACAGGGCTCAATACTCACACCATTGATTACTACTTCTTCAGTAGCATAATCACTATTACCAAAACATCATTTGTGATTTAGTGGGGTTTAATTTCAAACCATGTTTATTGGAGTATTTCAATATTTTATCAAGAGTATCATTGATTTTTGTAATGACCATGTCAGCATTATCTTTGTTGAAACTTGCATACACTTGAGTATCATCAGCAAATTGATGTATATAACAGTCACCAGAAAGTTCTTTTAGATCCATAGTATAAAGTAAAAAGAGTAGCGGCCCTAGTATTGAGCCCTGAGGAACTCCTCGAGGTAATGGCATTGCACTTGAACTGGTGTCCTCTAGGACAACATACTGACATCGGTTGGAGAGATAGCTTCCAATTAATCCTATGGTTTCCTTAGATAAACAGTAATAATTTAGTTTCACCAATAATAGATTATGACCCAGGGTATCAAAATCTTTACTATAGTCTAATGTAACCAGTAATGATGTATTGCTACCATCAGTTGCCTGAAATATATCATCTAATACTTTAGTTAATGCTGTAATTGTACTATGCCCAGACCTAAAACCAGATTGGCAATCAGAAAATAGTTCATTCTCTGTGAGGAAACGTAAAATTTCATTGAAAATCAGTCTTTCGAACATCTTGGATAGCACTGGAAGCCTACTGATAGGTCTCAGATCAGACAGACATTTAGGATTTGAGACCTTTGGTAACGGTAAAATAACTGCATTTCTCCAATTTATAGGAAAATATCCCTCAAGTAGGCAGCAATTGAATATGTGAGCGATAAATGGCAATAAATAGGGGCAGCACATTTTTATCATACGGAGGGTTATTCCATCAGAACCTTCTGTATTTGATTTGATACTATCTACAGCCTCCAGAACGTCATGCTCCCGAAAGGATTCAATTTTGCAGTGGTCTAGGTTATAATTCACTTTATGGGTATTATAATACTGTACAAGATCATCATCAACTTGACACTCTAATGCATTGACAGAGTTAATGAAATGGCAATTGATAGCTTCAGCATCATTCAAGTCAGGTGGTACTGATATATCAAATTTCTTAGAATGGATATTCAACTGTTCAAGTGCTTTCCAGGTATCTTTCCGATTCTTTTTAGTTCTGTGAATTTCATTCAAATAATTCTGCTTCTCAGTCCTAACTGCCGGTGAAATCATTTCTTGCTCGCTTGTATGCTTCCCAATCATCCAAGTTTTTTGTTGATTTGTACTTGGCAAGTAATTTGTTTCTTTGTTTTTTCATGATCTTTAAATTATTAGTCATCCAAGGAGCCCTCGGTTTAGTCGATCTTACTTTCCTAAGCGGAGCATGACGATCAAAAACAGATTTAATATTATTAGTTAATATATCAACTTTTATGTCAATATCCTCTGTAAAAAATATTTCTTGCCAATTCTGCATTTGTAATTCCATTTCGAAATCAACCTGATTGAATGCACTGAAGTCTCTGTAAATTATATACTTGATTTTATTTTGAGGAATTTTTATTTTGAGTTGACAAAACACCAGTTGGTGATCAGTGACTTGTGACTTATGAATAAAAACTAGACTTCTATCACTGCGGAATACATTCCGAAATAATTTGATTTATTGTGGTAATGCAAATATATACCTAGAATTAATTCACAGTTTTATTAGAATCAAATTAATTTTATATCCAGTGTGGGTGAAGAATTACTAAGTTTTATGAATGATTCATCCAGTTTCGTTGAATGATACTTGCTCATTCAACCAATATAAATTTTTTCATTATTGTTTTATTTTCTCAATTAGTAGAGTTTCAGATATTTTGTTCAAGAGGGTAACAAAATTTAAAACTTTCTTAAAATTGATTTGGAATGATACCATAGTTTCCTATTTTTTTTTTAGACTTTGAAATTAATAAAATATTCTAATATTATAAACAGTGTGATTGGAAAAAGCTGAATTTATTTTGTAACTGGTTTAGGCAGATTATTTTATATGGAAAAATTGTTGTTCATCTTAAAGTCATTTTGAAATTGTTAGATTCTTGAAATCCTTTATACAGGGGCTTTAGAAAATTGATACAACTTATCGTCAGTTGTAACGAAATTATTAATCAGGTTGTATTACTTTTATTGGGAACATGTATTTAGTAGTATGGAAGGACTGGAGACATATTGATTAGAATGTCATACCATACAGTGGGCATCTGTTGTAACGAAGTATTTTTTTAAATTAATATAGTTTGTTTTTATAAGTGCTTTAATTATTTGCATAGTATCCTTACCTAGATTGGCGAGGTACATAATTTGAACGATCTCAGCTCTCTAAAAATCTATAACAACTATACCGGGTGATTCTCTAAGGTGGCTCACCCCATTAACTTTTTTATTATTGAAGATACAAAAACGAAATTGGGGGGTTGTGTATTATAGTTCAATTTAAATTTTTTGACATATTTACTTGCTTTGCCGTACTTCCGGTTTGACCAGAAATGACCCCAACTTTCGATTTTTAAATTGGACATCCTATATATTTTTACTTATTTCGATCGACATTCTAAATCCAACAACACCTCACTTGTCAATATTTGACAAATAAAGTTATTTTTATCCCAATTTTTGTTTTTTTCGATCTAGAATGCCATGGATCGTGTAAATCTCTTTATTCTTGATCAAGTAACATGGGAAAAATACGACTTTGAGGCTTAAGACTTCACAGTCGTTTTAAGAATTATTTAAAAGTCGCAAATATTAATTTTTCCAGTTAACTTGATTTTTTCAAATTCAAAGAGGGTGGCTCGTCGGCTATTTTTGCTAGATCATTTTGATTGATACCACACACTTTCACTTTATTTTCACTATTTTTCTGAATAATTGCAAGAAGCGATCATACCTAATAACAAATAATACGTATTCGGTATACTTTAAGTTCTGTTATTCTAGTTATCCGTGACAAACAATTGAAGCTGTTGCTAGGACTACCTAAATAAATAGGCTAATGAATATGCTGTCACTTTTAAAAATTTATTTGTTGCGTAGTTTATAATTTGATATGGAAAATTATACTAAAAACGAGAAAATTGGCATGTTGCTAATTTTCGGAGAAGCAAAAAAGAATGCAACTGATGCAGCTCGAATTTATGCTCAGAGATTCCCTAATCGTCGCCATCCTACTCGGCATTAATTTCCAAAACTGAAAATGAAAATGCGAAATGAACCAGAAGAAAATGCCAATAACTTCATCGTCAGTGAAGAAAAAGAAGTAGACGTGGTGGCCTATGTTGAAGTGAATTGTACGGCGTCAATTCGCCAAATTATTTCTGAGTGTGATATAAGTTATTATTCCGTTTGGAGAATTCTTCACAAATATAATTATTGATCATTCAATTACCAACCACACCAACATCTTTATGATAATGACCACAACCGAAGATTAACTTATTGCAACTGGTTTTTGACTAAATACAGTGAAGATGTACGTTTTCCATTTATAATTATTTATTCAGATTAAACTCGATTCACCAACTTGGGTCTGTTCAATCGGAATAATAAAAGAGCAAGAGCAATTTGGTTTCAATTGCTGGATGGGTATTATCGGAGGAAAACTTTTGGGGCCAATAATTTTCGACGGACAACTTACTGCGGAAAGATATCTACAGTTCCTTACAAATCAAATTCGTGATTTCATTGAAGATTTTCCACTGGCTAACCAAGTTGATATCTATTTTCAACAAGATGGAGCGCCACCTCACAATTCTCAAGTCGTAAGAGAACATCTGAATGACATCTTCACAGAAAAGTGGATTGGCACTTATGGACCTATTCAGTGGCCTGCGAGGTACATTCTTAAGTTGTCATATTTTTTCATAATCTATTATTTCTTTTTCATATTCTAGATCACCAGATAGAATAGAATAGAAATTTATTAACCATTCAGGTACAGGTAGTACATATGGCACGTCATAAAGTGATTGTCATAAATAAATAGATAATATTAATATTATGGTGAAATAAATAAGTACTATACAAAAAACATATAAATTTAAAAAAACATATATAGCAATAGATGGAGATGAACATTTACAAACAGGAAGGCACTATTCAAACCTAATATACAGAAAGTTGGTTATCATCCAAGTATTCATGTATGCTATAAAAACATTTATTCACAAGAAGTTTTTTTACCTCAGCTTTGAATTTAAGTTGACCAGGAATTTGCTTGATATTCAGTGGGAGTTTATTATATAATTTTATTGCATTATAATGTGGTGATCTCCCATATGCTAGTGTTCGATGTGTAGGTACCATTAAAGTATTGCTGTTGCGTGTATTGTGTTCATGTGCAGTTGAGAGAGTGGGTAGGTATTTCAGATTTTTTCTTGCGTACATAAGGCACTTAAAATATATATACAGGGAGCTTAGGATTTGATTCTGAATCATAATTGGTTTACAGCTATCTAAATATCCAACTTTAAAAATCAATCTTACGATTTTCTTTTGAATTACAAAAACTCTTGGGAAATTTGTAGCTCTACCCCAACAGAGAATGTTTCGAGATAGGTGTGAGTATGCTAGGGCATAATAAATGGTCAACAAACCAGCTGTGTCAAGACAATACTTCATTTGAGAGACTGCAAAGTGAGAGCTATTAAGTTTTTTACAGACACTGTCTATGTGATCATCCCAGGTGAGCTGACTATCTATTTGCGTTCCCAAAAACTTCACTTTCTCAGATAAATTGATATCTACATCACTCTTTATCGGATTGGGAATTGGGCGTCTAAGATAAAAGTTCACTGTCATCGTTTTATCTACATTGAGTACTAATGAATTACGTTGGCACCAGGATCCAAATTCATCAACAACTTTAAAACTTCCGCTTTCAATACTTCAATATCATTGCTAGCATTGTAATCGAGTGTCGTCAGCATACATAGTTATGTGAGCTTTTATATGTTCAGGTAGGTCGTTAATAAAAATAGTGAAGAGTAGAGGTCCCAGGACAGAGCCCTGGGGGACACCCATTTTCACAGGATATTTTTTAGAATTAACATCACCATATCTCACTACCATATCTCGTGCTGTCATGTATGAGTGTATCCAGTTTATTACATGTTCAGGAAAGTTTAGGGCATAAAGCTTAGAAACTAATTTGAGAGGATCCACAGTATCGAAAGCTTTCGATAGGTCGAATAGAAGGGATACAACATAATCCCCATCATGAATCTTTTTCAGAATATGATTGAGTAGATAGCAGGAGGCCGTTTCCGTAGATCTTTCTTTCCTGAATCCATGTTGACTGTCACATAGTAAATTATTCATTTCTAGATATAATGTAATAAGATTGGCAACTATTCTTTCAAAGATTTTAGATAGCGATGTTAGTAAAGATATTTGCCTATAGTTTTCGATTTCCTGCTTATTACCTTTTTTATATAATGGAATTATCAAAGCTATTTTGAATATATCTGGAAAACGTCCTTGAAAAAGTGATTGGTTCATTAAGTACACCAGAGGAGTAATGATGAGATCTAGTATATATGATCTTACTCCCCTAGATTTTTTTCTCTGGGGAACAATTAAAAATCAGGTGTATAACACAGCATCAGCTACTCGTGAAGAACTGGAGTATAAAGTAAGGGTGGCATTCCAGATTTTGAAAATTTAGAACCTTAACGGACTAATTTGCGACTTTTAAATAATTCTTAAAACGACTGTGAATTCTTAAGCCTCAAAGTCGTATTTTTCTCATGTTACTTGATCAAGAATGAAGCGATTTACACAATCCATGGATCGAAAAATAAAAATTGGAATAAAAATGACTTTATTTGTCAAATATTGACAAGTGCGGTGTTGTTGGATTTAGTATGTCATTCTCGATCGAAATAAGTAAAAATATATAGGATGTCCCATTTAAAAATCGAAAGTTGGGGTCACCTCCGGTCAAACCGGAAGTACGGCAAAGCAAGTAAATATATCAAAAAATGGAAATTGAACTATAATACACAACCCCCAAATTTCGTTTTTTTATCTTCAATAATAAAAAAGTTGTAGGGGTGAGCCACCTTGGAGAATCACCCGGTATATTGGGAGGATGATGCTTATTTGCCGCTCGATAAAAATCGCCAGTGAGTTTTTATAAATTATTCACACCCAGTATAGCCCTTCATAAACTTGGTAATAACATCTTAACTAAGTAAACTACAGAGTGGGGTTTCTAAATAAACAACACCCTGTATGGGGTCGTATCAATGGTTAGTCACTTGTGGGGGTTTTAATTCTACAATTGTCCCAGGTCATATAAATGATTCTACAGGGTGGGGTCTTATCAAAATAACTATCTGAATAAAAATGCCAATTTTCACTTTTAGATTTTTTTCTTTTCAGTTAGGGACCTTCTCAATATCTGTCAGATGTAGTTCAAAAACAAAAAACAAAACTTCATTTTTATTGTGGATTTTTCAATTCACAGAAAAATCTTTCTATTCACTAGGCGAGGACACGAGAAATTACGATCGCTTTAAATATGCTTTAAAATACATAACTCACATATAAATGTACCCAGAAAACATTTTTTGAGTCAAATTTCATTTACAGCAGTGCCCATTCGTTTTTGAAAATCAGCAAATTTTGAAGCTACTAATATTGGCGATTCTTGTGACTTAAACGACCGAGCAGCCAATAGGCGTAATCGGGTTGATTGTGACGTTAAACGGCAATGTTGCCAAGTTTCTATAAAAATGTCAGAACTAGAAGACTATTCGCAATGGCAAGCGACGATGGCAGATTTGAAGGGTGTAAAAACATTCGATCTGTCATATTGTCGATTTTACAGTGCACATACACCTTGTTATTTTTCATATTATGAATCATTGTGGTCCATCAAAACGATTTGAATTTTGCCGACTTTAAATATTTATTTTCAAGTTTTAAAAAATAAAAAAAAGGAAAAAAAAATACCAACAGACTTTTCACAAGCTGCAGAATCCATTAAAAATATTTTGAAAATTTCTTTTTCTACGACAACCTCGATAAATGTTCATTTTGTAACCGTAACTTCAATCATAAACAAGCACATTTTGTACAGAATTTCATTTTTGCATCGGTTGCTAGGCAAGTTGCTAAGCAACAAATGCGAAATGGAATATTTCGTGTTAGGTCTAGGTTCACTCTAAAATCACGACGACTACGGCTTGTCAAATTAGACGCCAGCCGACAAATTGATGAAATGTCAGCAGATCGTTTCTGTCAAAGTTTTAGTAGGTAACGAGTAATTTCATAGTTGTTTTCTATAAAAACTATTAATTAAAATGGAAACTGATAGTGATATTGACTTAGATTTGACACCTCCAACATAATAGAAGCAGCAAGGTAACAACACTGAATTTATTACCGGAAACGTCGAAGAGTATGTATCAACGCGCTTATAACCTTTTTTTGGAATGGAAGGTAGATCAAAAGTTTTCCGAGAACGTTTTAGTGGCTTATTTTGGCGACTTAGCCAAAAAATTTAAAAGTTCCACTTTGTGGTCACACTTCTCAATGCTGAGAACGACTCTTAGTATCTATAATGATATAGATATTGCCAAATATTTGAAACTGAAAGCATTCCTCAAGCGGCAGTCTAACGGCTACAAACCCAAAAAGTCAAAGATCTTTACAGCAAATGACATCGTTAATTTCATGATGAAATATATTCAGATGAAATATATTTGGCAACAAAAGTAAGTTTAATATTTCCATTTGATGAAAAATGTGTTTAAGCAAACTAATTTACATTGTAGGTTGCATTAGTTATGGGAGTAATGGGTGCATGTAGAAGACATGAATTACATCAAATGAAAATTACTCATTTCAATGATCTTGGTTCAGCTGTTTTAGTAACAATACCAGACAGTAAAACCAAAATAGTACGAAATTTTACTGTAACTGGCAAATTCTATGAAATTTATAAAAAATACGCAAATCTTCGCCCTCAAAATGCTGATGGTCTATGGTTTTTCATTAATTATCAAAAAGGAAAGTGTACCATTCAGAGAATAGGTCTGAATAAGTTTGGAGCTATGGGAAAAGACATTGCCAAGTATTTAAAATTGCCAAATTACGAATTATATACTGGGCACTGCTTTCGCCGATCCTCCGCAATAATTCTTGTTGATGCTGGAGGTGACATAACCACTTTAAAACGCCACGGTGGCTGGAAATCTACTACAGTCGCTGAGGGATATATTGATGAATCGAAGAAAAGTAAGCTTGACATAACAAATAAAATTGCAAATGCAATACAGAACATACCATCAGGCATACCAACGAATTTAGAAATGGAAAATCGCGAGAAGCCGTCTACTTCAACGTCGACAAATTATCAATTTCGAAAAGAACTAAGTATTCAGCAATCAAGTTCTCCAAATATTATATTCAATAATTGCACATTCAACTTCAATTAGATACATACATACATTTTTAGGCTTCTATTTCTGTGTACCTATTAGAAATAGCAATAAAGAGAATATTTACATATTTCTCCAATTTATATTTTAATTCTGATAGAAAGCCCATTAGCGGCGAATTCGGAGTAATGAAATATCATCAGTTTATTTCATTCAAAGTTTTTGCAATGTATGCATGTATTAAACGTGAACGATATGTTGTCATAGAAAAAGTATAGTATGCAACTCGCAACAAAATGGCCATTTTGCACTCGTATGAATTGCAGCACTTGCCTTCGGCTCGTGCTGCAAATTTCATACTCGTGCAAAATGGGCATCATTTTGTGCTCATTGCATAATATACTATGTCCTTGCCCATTGAGAATGTTTCCCTTTTCAACATAGATAATGTAATTGTTTTATACCTTGAATAGTACCGAGTAAAGTTAAAAAAGGTCAACAATCTAGCCCATGATGACAGTACTGAAGTAACTGGAGATTATAATGATGAATGCTGAACCAGTACTGAATCCGTTACTGAAGTACTGATACTGAAGAGGTACTGGTAATAATTATGCCGGTACTGAGAAGCTGAAGATTCTGAGATGTACACCTACTGAAAGAGTTGTTACCCCTTCGGGATTTACACACACCAGTGTTGTGACTGACCCGTGATTCTACAAGTGTAATCTCATATTGATGTCTATTTGCACTGTCACGTGATGGGGGCGTATGAACAACACCCTTCACATCCCTGGAAGAATATTTTCAACCTAGTCGGTGAAATCATGGGCCGGTCAGGGCACTGTTGCGTCACTCGTGTGTGTAGATCCACCTTTAAGGAATAGACATTCAGCAGTTGAATCCAGTAATAAATAAACTGTTGATATTTGAATTTTTAAGGCAGCATACTAGTAGAGAGAATGTGAAAAAAAGTTGGGTTTGAAGAAATAGATTATTGGTTTTTCCAATATCATATCAAACATTTTAGAATGCAGTTTTAGGAAGTTTATAAGTGCACTTTGAACAAACTCTAGAAAAAGTCACTTGGTCTCTTTGCTTTAAAAACACCAAAATATTACCAGTCATTTACCAGTGCTTTGCTCCGTTCCACTAAGAACCGGAGAAAAACCGGTTAACACAATAACCGGATATCTCCGTTTTTTTCAGACATGAACTGATTTTTATACCAAGAGATCAATATGTTTTGAATTTTGAGCAATGACTCAACTAAAATAACAGATTTCTAATTTATATTAATAATATTGGAGATTGGAGGCATGCATGCAAGTGTATGTGTGTTATCTGAAGCCTTAACCAAAAGCAATGTTTGCTTCCTTTGTGGCCTACAAAATTATATTTGATTATAATGTACTTATTTACTGAATTTGCTTAATTGTAATGCAAAATTACTTTCATTTCTTTGTATTTCTCATTGTCCAATGTACCTAACTTTTTTAATAAATGTTATGTATTTACTTCAATTGCTTGTTCCTATATAGTTTGTCTAGACATATTTTTTCTTATACTACTTTTACACTTCAACTATATTGCTGGTCTTTTTCAAACAACAACTGCGCATGCATGTCGGCCAACTTTTGAGTAACAGACATACGCAGTTGTTATTTGAAAAAGGCCAGCAATTAGCAATGAGGTTACAGCAAAAATTCTGAAGTGTTAAACTATTTTAAATTGACCAAAACACAATATTACACCTTTATATATTTCATATATATATATCATATTATTGGATTAAATTGGTGACTTTTCGGTCAAAAGTTCTAAAATGGGTAGCTCCATCTTCTGGTGGTTCTGCAAATTAATAAAAACTGTTTTTCTCCGGTTTATTAAACCGGTGAAAAAATCTCAAGTGATAAAAAATGGCTCCGGTGCAAAGCATTATCGTTTACCTTGTTTATCTTTCTCTTCGCTTTTGATTTCCTCTTTTCAGCATCAGCCAATTTCAAAGCGGATAGCTGTTCTTCAGAAAGATTTGAATTATATCTCAGGATTTCGTCATTGTAGATTTCTGATTCGGCTTTGAATTTCTGAGAATATTTTTCTTTTGATATATCACTGACATTTTTCCATTCATCTGCACACTTTTTTAAAACTTCACTTTGCTTGATGTTTGGATTTTCTTTGGCTATTATGCTTTGTTTTTCCTTGACAAACTGAATATATGGAGTCAATGGCTTTTTTGGTTTTTCTGGTATTTTAAGCTGTTTCAGTCTTTCCCGTGCTTCTGATTTTATTGTCATCACGGACGGTTGAAAATTCAGAAAGCCCATTTTTGAAAATATACTACAAAAAATGAGGTAAGGTTATCTGGTATATATATATATATAAACTCCGAAGGCACAGATAACATACCAACTTTTTGGAAGTAACCTGGTGTTGAGGAAATTGAATGTCTTTAGAATTCCACTCATGTCTGAAAAGAAAATTACAACGAAAATAATCCAACTATTTGAATAGGTTTTTTAAAATTTACATAACCTCAACTTCACAGAACAAGACTTCAAGATTTTTCGTTTGCAACGAAATGTGACACCGAGCTACACTGAAAATGAGTACTGAGTACTCTTATAGCGAATTCCATTGCTAAAACTGGTGCGACCGAGTCCATGTTTTTTTACATAAAACAGTGTTACATTTGGAAAGTTGTGCACACAGTTTTGAACTCGATGCAAAATATGGCGGATTTTTTGAAAGTTCATTAATTGATGTTTACTTATTTGAGGGCAGCGTCAATTGGGAAAATTTTATTTTTTATTGCCATCAGTCAGTCTTCAAAAATTACATTTTCTGAAAATAATTTCTCAAATCCCAAAATTTTGTCGAAATTTTCAAATTTAAAGGAGTTCCTCAATAGGGAACACTCATGATTTTATTTCAATTTTTTGCATCAGTCAGTCTCAAAAATTAATTTTCTTAAAATAATTTCTAAATCCCAAAATATTGATCAACAATACTATTTCTTATAACCCAAACAAATTCAACCTCGATTTTAATGTGATGTTTCAGTAACAAGTGAAAATACTATTATATTAAAAATAATAGTACAACCTTAGATCATATATGATCTAAGAGTACAACATATAAACGAAGACAGATGAAATTATAGTTGACAGTTCGAAGCAAGTAGCGGTAAAATTTTGAATTGTAACGAAGTAACGATGCATACGTCCGTCAGAGGCGCTAGGAGTACGTTTTTGAATGTGAGGGAAAAATTGTCGTTTTCAATTTCAAATTATGAAAAACATGGAACATTTTTTCAATTTCTTAGTTTGTTGCTGAAATTTCTAGGTGGTAATCTTTATTTGCAATTCAAAATATTTTAGAAAAGTGGCATATACGTGTTTCCCATTGTAACCATATATTTATTAACTTCAGACATTAAGAATAAGGATAGCCTATGTGAAGCCAAAATAATTTAACATCGATTTTCAAAATGGGGCGCTAAAAGTGAATGCGCATGCGTCAAGAAATGATCACGTTTCATACCAGAGACGCAATTTTGTTCGTCCATCTCGTTCTAGTAGTCATTATTTCACGTAAAAAATTTTTGGAGTATGACAAGCTTATTTCATTTGTTGTGAATTCTCATTATAGTAACATAACCACAAAATTGTGACATTTCTTTTCACGTGGTTTCGTGCACATTTGACAGATGGTTGACATTGGAGGTAAAATAATTTCACATTTTCGCTGTGTTTACTTTGGTATATAACGTTTATTTGAAATGTTTCCTGTATTTGAGTGAAATATTGTGACAATAAACATGACAAAATATTTTTACAGTTTACATGATGTTCACCAAGAACGGTATGCTTTTGATGCAATTTTCTTGCATTTTACAACAGCACAATATAAAGGCATGATCATCTACGAATTAAACATCACATGTAATCCAACTGAAAATTCTTTTTGAAATTGGTAAACATTTTCAATTCTCCAACATAAACAAATCTGAAAAGTGAGATGTAAAACAATATATCTGTCAAATGTGCACGAAACTAAGATGTATAAAAACCCTTGTTTAGATTTTCGAGGGGACACCACCTGTTACTTCAATAGAGCTTCTCTATGTCTTCTCTGTGGTAGATGGCGACGTCCAAAAATGTTTGTTTATATCCTCGCTTAATGACAAAACTTAATTTTCGACATCTGCAGCATCTTATATGAAATTATTTTTGGTGTTATGTCGGTGTCTATGCGTTTTCCTTCTCTTTGCTTTGAAATCTTGCTTAGCTTATGTAAGGATACTTTTTGTAGAATGTCCTACATTTGTATTTTGTGTGGACAGTAAAAAGCCGCAGATTCGACTATTCACCCGTATTCAGTACCAACAGCAAGTACGAATCTTGACGAATTGACTAATAATGATATTTTCATAGTTCATCATATTGTATGCATTGAATTTTATATTTTCTGCAATTTAATGACAATTTCATTTCCAATTCTCCGTTTGTCAAAATCTTCGAAAATAAAATCCAGTTAACCTCAAATTCAAATGGTACAAAATACGAAAAACAAAGGGTGCTTTCTTTGTGCAATGTTCGGGGGCATCTAATTCTAGCTTTGCTAATGGTGAAGTTTGACAGATGTCTCTTTTCAACCAATAGTAATGCTAAAATTAGAACCCGCGAACAGTTCGCCTCAAAAAGAAAGCTGAGGAAATAAATATACCCTGTACTGAAATAAAACTGAAACGAAATTGGCGCCATCTGAAATTATAGTAATATCTATTATAAAGTGGGCCAAGTGTCGCCAAGTTGGTCCCAAACTTTCACAGGTCTAAGTGCAAGCACCAGGGTTTTTAGACATTTACCATAGAATTGTAATTATAATATACTGACTAGAATGCGTTTCAAGCTGCGCGAAATGTCCCATGCATGGTGGCCGCCATTGTTGTTTATGTCCTCCTCGCAGTAGCGGAACAATTCCAGTGGCATTGCTTGTAATGGAAAATAGGGTATATCACCATAAAACGTTTTTTTTTTAATAGATGATGCATCAAAGGTACAGAGAATTGTGAATATAAATGTTATATACCTATGTAAAAAATGTTTACTCTTCCACCCATCTATTATATGAAGATATATGAGACATGTTTCACATATCCTTATAATTGAATAGGTATTTCTATCAAGATTTTTGAGACGGTGTGACCCCGGGTCTTGTTAGATTATATAAATTCCTAGATCTTGGGTGGTAGGGGGAGTGTTTTTTGTTCATAAACAAAAAAAAAAAAGAAACTAGCATTATGAAGTCAACTATGGAAAACATCAGAGCAACATCTGGGGATGGAATATCATTCAGGAGGAGCACATCCCAAGCAGATAGTTAGAATCATCATCTGTACTTCCAAGAAAAGAGGTTTCCGAGGACAAGAATCTAGCACGAAGCAAGAAAAATTCCTTCGATGATTTCTTTCCCCCTCCAGCAACCGAAGTTATGGAATTGTATGACAACTGATAACAGGTCTAAGATTGTATGAAGAGAACAAGGTGAGTATGAATCGCTTCATGGGTATGAAGTCCATGCACTTCTTAGGTAACGTTGTATGTACTTTCTACGATGCAACTTCAGCACTACGCTGTCATCTCCCAATCACATTTTTCTAACAAGTTGTCCTCTAGAATTGAAATACACACTTCATTGATGAATCTGAGTTACAAATATCAATCTAAGGAACAGAAAAGACAAATCTGGGAACATTATAGGGATGAGGATATTCAACTCAACTTCAACGATACCCTGTATTGTGCCAATAATATTTCTCTGTTGAAATGACTTCCTACATCATAGAATACACTTTATTAATCAAGCTGATCAATATAATAATAACTTTTCCGGTAGAAAAGATGAATCTTGGAACTTTATAAGCATGTAGGAGTGTCCGTCAACTTCTACGGTACCCTGAAAATTTTCAATAATGTCTATCTACTTATTTCACCCCTCAAATGAAAGAATATACTTTCTCGATGAAGCTGATAATAAGAACAGTCTCTTTAGAGTTAGTAAAACCAAATCTAGGAAATATTATGAACATGTAGAATGACATTTCAACTTCTACACTACCCTGTCGTCTTCCTAGGATATTTCTCTACTAATCCAATATATCAAATGAAAGAATACACTTGTCTTATCAAGCTGATATGCTTTTCACCCGCCTCACAGAGCTTGAGAGCTGAAAATAGAGTTTCAAAGTGGAAATTGTCCGGAAGCGTCATATATAAACAACACGTCAACAACCAACTTTATAGCTCAAATTTGGGAAATGCGGTATTTTTTCATACGGGAAATTTGGTTCTAATGGTAGAACAGATATCTTAATCCATGTTCGTACCAGTTTCAGATTGCAAATCCATTCGGGAAATTCGAATATTGGCAAATTCCTGTCGGATAGTTGGGATTCTTGAAAACAAAACATGGTAACCCTAGAAACATCCTTTTTCCTTTAAAAGCGAGTCCAAAATCAACGGAGATTCAATTCAAGCTCAAGTCGTCGAAGTGGTTACATCTCCCAGTAAAAGTGTTCCTCCTTGGTAAGAAATAATTTTGATAAATCACTGCCATATTTCATTTCTATTTTTCGCCATCACATTATGATCGTTGACAGTTGACAGATATCGCCTAGATCCCTCTTGTCGGGGATGGGCTATATGCGTCGGCCACCTTTTAACGTGAAACTCTTTCCGATGATGTAGTGATTCCTCTCGTGTCAAATATAGATCAAGCGTCTTGAGTATTAACGGAATCATCTCTAAAATTGATTGGAGAAGTAGAGATCGGCATGTGGAGGTTTAAATTTGGGTAAATAACGTTGCTTCGGATGGGGTTTCGTGCTATTTTCGTAATAGTTTCCCGACTTTACTATTGTGAGGATAAAATCAACTGAATTAACTCCATTGATCTTATTTGGGTGAAGTTCATACTAGTTTACATCTGATGGTGGTTTCCTTGTATTCGGAAAGAGTTTCTGTATATTCTATGAGGGAGAAATTAATACGAAATTTGGGTACATTTACTATAGATAATCTAATGATATTGGTATAATCGAATTCTTTTACAGGTGCTTCAAATTTGTACACATATTCTTGTTTATCCGCGTTATATTAGCATCTCTCTTTTCAACAGTAATGATGAGTTAATGGATTTGATTTATTTTACAGGTTATTATACATAATCTTCAAGGAACAGTGCAACTGCAGAGCTCTGGATGACAGAAGACTCTTAGGTTTTGGACATCCAATTGGCCAAGCAAAACTACACGCGCACACTCAGTTGAGGACTTGCACGAACCCATATGAGTGAGGTACTCAGAGGACTCAGGGATTCCCACACTACCGAGAGGTGTTCATAGGATGTTCTCCACGTTGCAAGAGGAACGAATCGAAAATAATAACAAAATATTACATGAAACTGCCATCTTCCATGAAACTGCTATTTTTTAACGTATGGGCACTTTCCATTATCGTTATTTAAAACATCATCAAATAATAATGTGAAGTTGAATATATACATTTTTCAGATTGTTAAATAAGCCAAGTAAGGCTGTGAATCATATAACTCCCATATTTCCATACAATCAATAGGTCTTGGGTAGTAGTGTGTAGGCAACCAACCCAGAAAACATAGGGGTTTGATTTATCAAAAATTAGATCTATTCCAAGAAGAAAGATGATAACGATAATAAAATCAAATTTTACACTTGCAAAAAATATGTAAGTATGAGTTCATATGCCATCAACAACCATTCATTTTAAGCATCGAGTGGTGCTGGCGTATAATGCCAGGCCACAGTACGAGAAGTCAAAGGTTCAAATTCTAGCGAAATATTTGCATTGACAACAAAAATGCAAAAAATAAATAACAAATAGATATTTGATCAACAGGAAATTTTCTTTTATCAATTTTCACAATATCAAATTTCTAAACCGGGTTTTTTGGTTTTTCATTTTCCCGGAAATGAAAATAAATATCAATAGCCAAGTCCTACTCATTTCAATTAATTTAAAGTAATCAGCCCAGAGTGCTCGTATAATTGCAGCAGACGAGCAAAAATCGATTTTTATAAAACCATATCCTAACATATTCTTTCCAATACTGTCACCACCAGCAGGAAAGGCTTCTGCGCCCCTATCAATGTCAATGGGGACAAAGAAGACATCCATAAAGCATTGAACACATTATTATCCATTGTATATATTAGAATTAGTTGTATATATTAGGATTAGTTAACTGTAACCATTTTATTGAATAAACATCCTTTGATTGATCCAATCCAATAAGATTCATTTGCATTCTTAGTGAATTACATTTCATGCCTTGACTAAAACCTATTCAATAATACTAATTTTGTTTGTGTTTATAGGCAGTTTCAATGGCTCATTAGTAAACATTAAAATTTAAATTCCATTCAGTATGATATTAATTACAGATTTAAGAATCGGTATCTACTTGAAGAAATTGCTCTTAGTGACCTCCATTTACTTCCTGACAGTGAAATATCCTATTTTTTAACTCTTCTCGTACTTTTGCAAATGTCTGCGGAAACAGCCTCACATTCTGCAGCAATACGTTGTTTTAAAACGTCAATATTGTCAGGTTCAGTGGCGTAAACCTCCGATTCGAGGTACCCCCACAGAAAAAAATCCAAAGGTGTGAGGTCTGGTTATCAAGCTGGCCATTCCGTTGAACCTCGTCGTCCAATCCATCTACCACGATACTCCTTATCCAAATACCGTCTTACTTCACCGTAATAGTGTGGAGGAGCACCATCCTGTTGGAATATTATATCCAAATTGCCGAATTCATCTGGATTATCTTCCAAAATTTCAAGGATTAACTGTTCTATTGCGTTTGGCAACAGCTCCAGATGAACCTCACCAGTTAAATTAGTATTTAAAAAAAGAGGTCCAACGATGTGGTTTCCCAGAATACCTGCCCAAACATTCACCTTCTGGGGAAATTGGGTATGTGTTTCACGAAACAGGTGAGGATTTGCGTCACTCCAATACCTCACATTCTGTGTATTTATATTTCCATTTAGATAGAAAGTACTTTCGTAACTAAAACAAATTGTTTTGACATAGTCTGGCTGGCTGGTTAATTTTAGTTTCCATATTTTCACAAAATTCTAGTCTCCGGTATGGGTCGTCGTCTGAGAGTTGATGAAGCATTTTTAATTTGTATAGATGAAGTTTGTTTTTTTCAACACCCTCTGTACTGTACTTCGACTGACTTCACAGGTAGATGCAACGTGAGTTGTTGAAGGAGTAGGATTAACTATTACTCCTGCCAGTATATCAATTTTTTTCTCATCAGAAATTTGTGGTCTGCCAGATTGTTTCGCATCATTAATACTACCCGTTGTTTCAAACTTACGAAGAAGCTTCCTTAAATAAGTCCTCGAAACGGGGTGATCGGGAAACCTCTCATTAAAAATGCGTTCTGCTGCATGAATATTTTGTCCAGTTTCACCAAGAATTAGGAACACTGCTACTTATCATCTAAAGCACGTACCATTTCGCTTCTTGATGCACTTGAACGTTCGGCTCACAACAGTTTAACAAATTATCAAAATGTACAAAAATATTAAAAGTACCAAAAGCTGCTTAAACAGTTAAACGTTCGATCAACAATACACAAATTATTAAATGTACAAAAACTTGGACAATTACAAAAACGTCGAATTAGGGAGACCAACAAAAACGTCAGCTTATTTGACAACTATCCAGAGGCGGACCTTGAATTTGGAATTTTAGTATTAACTGATTTAATTCATCACAGCTTTGCGTTATTTAAAAGCGAGTTGCCAAAACTGCCATAAACACAAACAAAATTAGTATCATTGAATAGGTTTTTTCGATACCTTTTAAAAGAGGTGTCGCTTGCCGTAGGGTTCCATTTAAAATCGTCATCTATCATCACTAGTAGGAAAGTTTACAACCTTCAATATTCAGTTTCCAAATTTCACTTGTTTATGTATAATCGTTGAGGGTATATATATATTGATTTCACTGCTGGTTATTATGAATCCTTGCTTTAGGAAATGATATTGGTTAATGCGAATTATTTCCCATTTCATTATACATTTCACTCGTCTGCTCCGGAATAAACCCCGTCAGCCAACTATCTTCACTCGTCTGCTCCGGAATAAACCCCGTTGAGCCAGACTTCACTATACACTTCACTCGTCTGCTCCGGAATAAACCCGTTGAGCCAGACTTCATTATACACTTCACTCGTCTGCTCCGGAATAAACCCCGTTGAGCCAGACTTCATTATACACTTCACTCGTCTGCTCCGGAAGCAACCCCGTTGAGCCAGACTTCATTATACACTTCACTCGTCTGCTCCGGAATAAACCCCGTTGAGCCAGACATCATTATACACTTCACTCGTCTGCTCCGGAATAAACCCCGCTGAGCCAGACTTCACTATACACTTCACTCGTCTGCTCCGGAAGCAACCCCGTTGAGCCAGACATCATTATACACTTCACTCGTCTGCTCCGGAATAAACCCCGTTGAGCCAGACTTCACTATACACTTCACTCGTCTGCTCCGGAATAAACCCTGCTGAGCCAGACATCATTATACACTTCACTCGTCTGCTCCGGAATAAACCCTGTTGAGCCAGACTTCACTATACACTTCACTCGTCTGCTCCGGAAGCAACCCCGTTGAGCCAGACTTCATTATACACTTCACTCGTCTGCTCCGGAATAAACCCCGTTGAGCCAGACTTCATTATACACTTCACTCGTCTGCTCCGGAATAAACCCCGTTGAGCCAGACTTCACTATACACTTCACTCGTCTGCTCCGGAAGCAACCCTGCTGAGCCAGACTTCATTATACACTTCACTCGTCTGCTCCGGAATAAACCCCGTTGAGCCAGACTTCATTATACACTTCACTCGTCTGCTCCGGAAGCAACCCCGTTGAGCCAGACTTCATTATACACTTCACTCGTCTGCTCCGGAATAAACCCCGTTGAGCCAGACTTCATTATACACTTCACTCGTCTGCTCCGGAAGCAACCCCGTTGAGCCAGACTTCATTATACACTTCACTCGTCTGCTCCGGAAGCAACCCCGTTGAGCCAGACTTCATTATACACTTCACTCGTCTGCTCCGGAATAAACCCCGTTGAGCCAGACTTCATTATATACTTCACTCGTCTGCTCCTGAAGCAACCCCGTTGAGCCAGACTTCATTATACACTTCACTCGTCTGCTCCGGAATAAACCCCGTTGAGCCAGACTTCATTATACACTTCACTCGTCTGCTCCGGAAGCAACCCTGTTGAGCCAGACTTCATTATACACTTCACTCGTCTGCTCCGGAATAAACCCCGTTGAGCCAGACTTCACTTTTACACTTCACTCGTCTGCTCCGGACATAAACCCGTTGAGCCAGACTTCATTATACACTTCACTTGTCTGCTCCGGAAGCAACCCCGTTGAGCCAGACTTCATTATACACTTCACTCGTCTGCTCCGGAATAAACCCCGTTGAGCCAGACTTCATTATACACTTCACTCGTCTGCTCCGGAAGCAACCCCGTTGAGCCAGACTTCATTATACACTTCACTCGTCTGCTCCGGAATAAACCCCTGCTGAGCCAGACTTCATTATACACTTCCCTCGTCTGCTCCGGAAGCCCCCCTGTTGATCCAGTCTTCATTCTACACTTCCTCGTCTGCTCCGGAATCAACCCCTGTTGAGCCAGACTTCATTATACACTTCACTCGTCTGCTCCGGAAGCAACCCCGTTGAGCCAGACTTCATTATACACTTCACTCGTCTGCTCCGGAAGCAACCCTGTTGAGCCAGACTTCATTATACACTTCACTCGTCTGCTCCGGAAGCAACCCCGTTGAGCCAGACTTCATTATACACTTCACTCGTCTGCTCCGGAATCAACCCCGTTGAGCCAGACTTCATTATACACTTCACTCGTCTGCTCCGGAATCAACCCCGTTGAGCCAGACTTCATTATACACTTCACTCGTCTGCTCCGGAATAAACCCCGTTGAGCCAGACTTCATTATACACTTCACTCGTCTGCTCCGGAAGCAACCCCGTTGAGCCAGACTTCATTATATACTTCACTCGTCTGCTCCGGAAGCAACCCCGTAGAGCCAGACCTCATTATACACTTCACTCGTCTGCTCCGGAATAAACCCCGTTGAGCCAGACTTCATTTTACACTCTATTCGTCTTCTCTGAAATAAATCTAATACAGACCGATTTACAATAAAGGTTATATCTCAACTTAAAGACAAGAACCGGAAAGAAAAGGGCATCTAAATAGAATTTGCGTGTGATTTTGCAAGAAGTTAGGGATGAAATCCATGTTTACCTGAATAATCTACTAACGACTGTTTCTTTCAGCTATTTGATGTTTTAATCAGAAATAAATCCTGAACACCTAGTTTGACGTAAGACTAATATATTTCTCTTCCTAGGTACTGGCCCTCTTTCAAGATGGAATCAACGACACCAATCCACGTACCTCTCGAGAGTCCGGGTCCGTAACTATTTAAATCAAATATGCCTTGAGTCTTAAGTATGCGTTCTGTTGTTCATATCAGTTAGATGAAAGTTCTAAGAACAAATACATAATTATTCGTTTTATATCCCTCTCAAATCAGTACAATTATAATTGATGGAGTCAGCTTTCTTTAGTTGAATTGGACTGGATCTAACCGTAACTTCGAGTAAAGTCTTGGTTTTGTAAACCTTTTAAACACAACGGTGAAATAGTGGAACTGAGTATGTTTATCTGGTCCCAATGTTACTTCTTGCCATAAATAAATTATCCCGGTTTTACCCCTTGCCAAAACCCTTAAGCTGAAAAAGTGATCGGGAAAGTAACGGTTTGTTTTATGGGTGCATCCAAAACGATTCCAAGCTGGTCACTAGGCTTATGTCAGAACAAACCCATGGTTGTGGCAATTTAAACATACTAGAGGATTATTCTCACACGTTGTCGGGAGGAAATTCTATAGGAATTTGGTTAAGGTCCAAGACTAATTAAGTATTACACAGTCTCTCTCATTAAACGTTGGAAATTTTAAAGATTAAAGTAAGTTAGAAGAAAATTAAATATGGAAAACGTCTCTTAATGAACAGAAATTGGATGATAGACTTGAGGAACGTATCTCTTAGCCAGTAAATGGAATCACGTCATTATAAACTAGAAATCACCAAGATATAGTTGTCCGGAGTTGCCTAAAGCAATAGATCATATCACGATTCCACTATACCATAGCTAAATTGAGAAATGTTCGAAATGAGTAGGTTTGTAGTGCTACAATGTTACTCTCTGCAAAGTCATGGATCCCGGCTTTACGCATATATAAAAACTCTATATAAATAGAACGTGCTGTAAAGAGTGGCCGAGGATGGTAACGGGTTGTCTAGTATGTATGCACACAAAACAATCTCCGACCGGTCACTAGGTCCCTTTGAGTCTAGCAACTCCTTGGTTGGGTACTGGAAATGTACTATAGTCTTCATTCTCTCAATTGGCGATGACAGATCTATGAATGTACCCGCGTAATATACCGGCAATATATTTTGGGGATCAAACAATTTTAGCAAGTCAGATATTCCTGTCCCTCGTCCATCTAGTCCAAATTTCATCACTTAAGAAACACTTACATCATTGTATCAAATTAGATTCGAAATCAGAGACGATTTCCTAATAAGCTGAACTCTTATAACTGTCAATATTGTCTTGTGAAACATGTAAAGTCTTTAATCGTTGAATTGTTTTCATACAAGTTGAGCTTGTAACTCTTGGCTTTAATATATGTATTTATGTACCCTTTGTCTTTTATTTCTCTTCAGCTGAACAGAACTTTGTATCCTAAAGAACAAAAAAGATATATATACACAACGTGGGAAAATTGAGGGTCTCTCCTTTCAAGAGGCTCTCTATATAAGGCTGTGTGCCGAAAAAAAAAACGCTTTACTAGGTTATCTTCTCAGTGTAGATGGATTGCAGATCTTGCTACCTGAGAAGTGGCGCTGACGGTCTAGACGATCACAACAACAAAAACAAAGAAGGTAAAGAAAAAAAGAAGGTTGAAAAAAAAAATTGAAAGTCGACCAGAAAATTTACCAATCAGATATGACCGGGGTGGGTTCGGTTACATTTTTTATTGCACTATTACATAAATATTTGAAAAATGAGTAAGTTATAAGGTCACATTTGATGTGGGTGCCTGATCATAGGGGGTTCAGAGATAACAAAGATTTCCTGACTCAGAAACCTTCTGTGGAATCTCTTAAGTCCATAGATTTCCTGACTCAGAAACCTTCTGTGGAATCTCTTAAGTCCATAAGAGAGTTTCTAGGCTGGGAAACATGAAATGAAATCTCACTGGAATGAAGTGCCAGGATGAAGACAATAAGCGAAAAGGCTAGTGAGCCTATCGCCAAAGAAAGTTAAACAGCTTCTCGAGTTGGACAAGAAATACTTAGAATTGGTAACGGGACTCTCTCTGGACACTGCCCTCTGAGGTATATTTTTAACATTGTATTTTACATATTTACATTAACTTAATTAGATTTTTACATTTTATAACTGACACTTTATATCTTATAGTTCACTTTTTTCACATGTTATATTTTCTCCGCGAAACAAGTGCTTGCACTTATCGCGTAAGTTCCTTATTCACTTCCACCATGTACTCATCATTGTATTTAATTATTGCAGTGAATAAAGTTGTTATTATTATTATTATATTATATCCATTTTTTATGTATGACCACGCATAACTTTTTACAGAGGAGTCCGATTCCGATGATTATTTTTTCATTGGATAGGGCATACTCCAAAGTTGGTCCCATTTGAATTTGAAAAAAAATCCACTCCTAAGGGTAGCAAAATGGAAAATATTTATCGTTCACCCTCTGAATTTTGATCCGTTAACCGATTCTATCAGGCATAACTTTGTACTGGGTTTTCCGATTTGGATGATTTTTTTTATTACCTAGGGTATACCTCATAGTTGATCATATTTGGATTCGGATTGAATTAATCCACCCCTATGGGTAGAAAAATAGGGGATGATTGATTTTCACTTGTGAACATTGGCACACATATGTAGTTGACATTGACAGATCGCTATTGTCATTATTGTTGTTCTCCTACATCCGTCACAATAATAACATTCTTGGAAGGATGGAATTATATACAAAGAGATGAAATGAACTCACCAGAACTATCAAAAATAATTTATATTATATAACAATAAATAGTTAAGGTAGATAATTATTTAACTGTTATTAGTTGAAGTAAGGTGGGTAAGTATTTTGGAATTATTCAAAAGTTAAGTAGGTAGTAATTAGTATATTTCAGCCACAAAAAATTGAAAAATAAAAAAAAATTAACAAAAAATTAAACCGACGAAAAACGGAACTGAAAATCAAAAAATAAAATAAACTTCCTTAGTCTTGATAACTAAGCTCCTAAACTAATGTAAGTAACTAATTTCGAGTCGGCACCAAACGAATAATCAACGAAGATCATTAAATTACTTCAAAAAATTATCAGAATGTCACCGTGCATCTCGATGCCATCATTTTACGCTTTACCTAGCTTGTTTGTTTGGCGCCGACTCAAAATTAGTTACTTACATTAGTTTAGGAGCTTAGTTATATGGACTAAGGAGGTTTATTTTATTTTTTGCTTTTCGGTTCCGTTTTTCGTCGGTTTAATTTTTTGTTAAAAAGTTTTTATATTAGTGATTTTTGCCTCTTGACTATACCGTATATTTTCATTGTTTGAGAATATTTTTTGCCATTTGTTTAATTCTGTATTGTTGACGCTTCAAAATGTATCATATTAAAACTGTTTTTTGAAAATGTCTTTATCTGAAAGGGAAAGGATTGAAATTTTAATTATGATTGGTGTTGGCGATATGATGCGGACTCAACAAGATGTATGCAGATTATCCCATGAAATGCACCCAGATAGTGAACCTATTTCACAATCTACTGTAAGCAGAATAGAGCGAAAATACAGAGAATTAGGACACGTGAGGGATAAACCAAACCAAGGTAGACCTACAGTTAATGAAAATAATCAACAAGACGAGACGTAATTTTGCCGGCATCTGGATTTCTTACAAAATACATTAATTCCTGATTTGACCCAGCTTTTTCCTGATATTCAAATAGCCAATAATTCAGACCGCAGAAGGCGCACCACAACATTTTGATGCAACTTTGGTAGTGTATAGTAGCTGCATAACTACGTAATTTCATATAATAATTCTTAATACGTTTATTCTTCATTTCGTTTTCTGTAAAAATACAGTATATCGTATAACTTTCTAATAACATTTTGAAAACACCTTTTGTAATGTTGCCAACCCTCTACCAATTTGACGCAGCTTGTGATATATTTTTGGAATCAGCTCAGCAAGTTAACTCATGAATAAAAAAAAATAGGGTGTTCATTTAATAAAACCGCTGATGACGTCATCACTCGAAGGTATATCACCCTGCATATTGGATTATTATTTAAAAAAAACAGTAAATCAAAATAAAAAATCGACCTGTTTCGGGAATTTTTTATGATATTGTTTATTTAGCTAATAAGAATGTATGCGTTACTTTATGGACACACTGAAAAGGCGATATATCATTACCTACTACTACAAACTAATGTAACACTTCATTATATATAACAGTTTTTAATTTATCCACTATGATCACTATAACAAAAAAGACAACAAAGTACAAAGACACATCCAAACCGAACACAAAGAAATTAAAGAAAATTGGAATGATTTGGCAACGCTTATAAGTGCCAACCGACAACGCCGTTATGTTTACAAATAGGTGATATAAATACTACCGTATACGTTCAGTTGATTATCTTCGTCGCACGCATGTAATATGCTCATGAAGTCATACTCTTCTTCATTGTTTGGTGTCCTCTTTGCCTATCGCATAAGGGTGCCACGAAATTCGGGTGCGCAGTAGACTAAGCGCGTTCTAGTCAGTATATTATAATTACAATTCTATGACATTTACACGAAACCAATGAGCCTTTTCCTGAGAATAGTGTAGAAAATTTGTCACGAGAGGGAACACAGCAAACCTTCTCCATTTAAGATAGTGTTATTTACGTGATACAGTTGAATTTATTTAAAATAATTAAGTAAATAAAAAAATAAAAATATAACCACAATGCCAACAAAACATTGTAGTTTTGCGAACTATACTTCGGATAATCGATATCCACACTTTGATGAGGTTATATGTAATAAATGGACCCACGACTCGAGTAGGGTGGATTTAACAAAAGAAAAAATAAATAAATATTCATATGTTTGCTCTTGACATTTTATTGGTGGTGAAGGTCCAACTAGAGCAAATTCTGATCCAGTTTCTGCAAATAAAATTTCCTTAAAAATTGGAAAACTGTTTAAAATCATTTAAATATTTTCATGAATGCCTTTTCTTGAGTATATTCAGTAAATTAGGTGAAACAAGCACACTATGACATACCCTGTAAAGATATATTGCATAAGTTCAGATGTTCGGACCAAAATACAAACATGCACTGGGTCCGACCACTCGGACCTCAATACAAAAAGACCTCGGATCCGAGCGCTCGGACCCCAATACACTTCCTTTAAGTTGAGATAGGATTCCATCTCTGTTTAATTTTCTTCGTCTTGTCTAGCCTTCTCCTCTGTATATTTCTACTCTGTGATATTACTCTGAGGTTCTGCTTAGTTTAGTCCATAGACAAATTAAAAATAAAGAGACTGTTTGAAACATTGGCGAACTTCACCACCAAGTTTTTGGTACGGCCAGTCGCGCATGGAGGCGCTGCCCGCAATCGATAGACGAATGATAACATGATAATAAGATGTCTAAAAACCCTGGTGAATGAACTGATTCGATATTGTTTAGATTTTTTAGGGGACACCACCTGTTACTTCAACAGAGCTTCTCTCTCTCTGTGGTAGATGGCGCCGTCCAAAAATGTTTGTCTATATTCTCGCTTAATGTCAGAACCTAATTTCTGACATCTGCAGCATCTTATATGAAATTATTTCCAGTGTTTTGTCGGTATCTATGCGTTTTCCATCTCTTTGATATGAAATCTTGTTTAGCTTATTCCTGAGTTTGTTCTTCAAACAATCACTCGTTAATCAGTTCATTAGTGCGCGACGGATTGTTTATTTTGAGGTAGTGTAGTGTGTAAGGATACTTTTTGTAGAATGGGCCACATTTGTATTTTGTGTGGACTAGAGCCGCAGATTTTTCGCGAATTTTCACCTGTATTCGAAACCAAAAGCAAGTACAAATCTTGACGAATAATGATATTTCCATAGTTCATTATATTGTATGCATTGAATTTTTCATTTTCTGCAATTTAATGACAATTTTATTTCCAATTCTCCGTCTGTCAAAATGAAGTTAACCTCAAATTTAAATCGTACAGAATACGAAAAACAACACGACAGTGCTTTCTTTGTACAATGTTCGGGGGATTCGAATTCTAGCTTTGCTATTGGTGAAGTTTGACAGATGTATCTTTTGAACCAATAGCAAAGCTAGAATTAGAACCCGCGCACAGTTCACCTCAAAAAGAAATCTGAGGAAATGAATATACCCTGTTACTGAATTGAAACTGAATCGAAATTGGCGCCATCTGACACGCTAGTAATCTCTATTATCAAGTAGGCCAAGTGTCGCCAAGTCGATCCCAAACTTCTACAGGTATAAGTGCAAGCACCAGGGTTTTTATACATCTTACATGATAATTTTCCAATATCGACATTTGTCAGAAAATGACAAACCATGTAACTATTTCAGAATAATTCTACTGTTATTGTCATGGAAAAATCAATGATAGAAATTATACTATCGGAACCCAACGTCGAAAATAGAATGTTTTGTTGACGCTGAAATTCCTGGAAATATTCTTTCACAAGGTAAAATATAAGCTGCTTTTCACAAACTGATACTTATTTCCATCATCAGTTGCAGATTTTTTTTTACAAATTGGTACTCATTTCCATCCAAAAGTTTTCATTTCCTATCACCATTTGAGGAAGTACGAAGTAGACTTAATTTGATTATCATCAATCTGGAGTGCGTTCTCCTTTGTGCTAATAAATTAACAAAATTATTGAAGGTAGGTTGTTTTTATTTTGGTTGATTTCATGATAAGACTGAAGAATATTTTTAATTTTGTTGTTTCTCAGAGTTTTATTATTATTTTGTCTGCAGTTGTACCTTGTCCTAGATAAAATAAAATGTATTTTTGATGGTGTTTAACTTATTATTCTTATTTTATAAGAACTTTAATTTTGTTCTTAATATCATGAAACAAAGATTTATTTTGAAACTTTCGAACTAACATTCTACGAATCGATTACTGTATATATTTTATTAGTGATCGATTTGCCTTTCCTGTATTTCATATGATACAGCCATTCATATGAAATACAGGAATGGCAAATCGATCACTTATAAAATATACACCATATAAAAGTAATACATTTAAAAAACCCGCCTTATCTCAATTGGTAACTGAAGATGAATCTGTTTTACCAACTGTACTAACTTAGTTCGGCCAGTTGCGAGATATGTCGCCACTGTCTAAACGTGGTGCCAACTTTTTCTGCAGGTTTGACAACTCTCTTTATTTTTAGTTTCTCTATGGTTTAGTCTGAAAGCAGTCTCAGATGTATAAATTACACAGAACTAAATACTTAGAGTTCTGTGATAAATACCTAACGCAATTTATGTGTTATGTGTGTCAGTAGGTAAGCGTTGTGCTCAATGTCATGTCACGGCCTTGATGACCAGGGTCTGAGGGTCAATTAACCTGTAAATTTTTGTCTGAAACGGCGAAACGGCATAGTAAACAGTAATCACCCTCAATCAGTGACGGTACGAATTTCTGCGGTGGTAGTGTCTTTTTATTCCAATTACGTAAAACTGCTCTTTGATATAATTATAATAATGACTTTCCCTAATCATATTTATGTTTATAATCATTATAATTTTCAAAACATTCCAGCACTTAGAGGATGGTACGAGAGAAAGTTTTATTCCATGTAGTTATTACATTCAACACATATGGTGCCTGGACAAATTTTGTGAATAGAAATAAAAATAAGGAGAATGAGTTCGAAAAATAGTACGGAAAAAAAGTTTGAACTTGTCTGCAAGAACCTACTATGTGGTGGTAAGTTAATATTTACAATATATTTAAACTATTGAATTAAGTTTCCTTCACATATGTGTGAAAGTTTTGTTATAAAAAATTGTTTTCACAAACAGGGTGACCCAGGGGTGCATGCAAGCACCATAACTTTTTTCTATCCAAGCTATCAACTTGATTAAAAAAAATTATAGGTCCGACATATATTATTACAATGATGATATTACATTGATTTTCCAAGAACAGATGAGTCTATAAATTTCGATTTCTAAATATTTCTAAAATATAATTGAACTGACATTATTTATCATATTGATCCCTATTCAATCCATTGGTAATAAATAATATTTTTGACATTACTTGTCAAACTGACGTAACTTATAAATTGTCGCTGTATTATCAAAGTGTACAATGGAATTGCCATGGATATGAACTGTGCAATTATCGGTCTACAGTGCAATTATCGCAGGGCTCCTTCGCTTTCTACAATGCAATTATCGCTGTAATTTTGCGATAATTGCGATTTTGACAGGAGGGAAATATTCATTAAGACTAAGAAGGTTTATTTTATTTTATGCTTTTCAGTTGATTTTTTCGTTGGTTTAATTTTTTGTTAAAAAGTTTTTATTTGCAATACTCGATTCAATGTCAATCATTCCAATTAATTTGCCAATTAACTTCTGAAAATATTCACAAAAATTTCTTTCATATTGACATGGAAGTGAATTTTTCAATTTTTATTTCCATCGGTTCGTCTGCTGTATATATAAAATGTTTTTGCGTAACAAAATGAATCGAACTATCACTCTCAGACACAGTAGTAAGACGAATTGAAAAACGTATGCAGTGCGCGTCTGAATTATGGAACAAATTCGATATTTCGCAAGCAATGTACTTTTAACAAAAATCGTGAAAGAGGTTGATTTTTGTTTTAAAATGCCGATTTTTGAATGTATATTGGTTTTGGCGTGGTGACGTAATCGGTAAATTTTTTAAATTGAAATAGATGTCTTGTGGTACTTCATCTGAAAGGTCTTTCAATACTGCATTCAATGATAGTTAATAATTTGATTTGTTTGTACAAGGTGAAAAAAATTTATATTTTATTTCAATAAGAGAATAACTTTATATCCAACAAAATACATTTAAATAAAATATATACTTTTGTTCACCCTGTATAAACAAATCAAATTATTTATTATCATTGAATGCAGTATTGAAAGACCTTTCAGATGAAGACATCTATTTCAATTTAAAAAAATTACCGATTAACTCACCACGTCTGTTTTGAGGGTTTTATAGCCGATCAACCAAAAGAGCAGCAGTTTCTGCAATTCACATACCCATCACGCAACGATCATTGTTTATTTCCACTGAATTGCGGATTCGAATTTAGTGTAAATGGATCAATGCTCGATTTGCGGAACCACAGCCACATTAACACATTAAACGGCTTGAAACGGCTTTCTATCCACTGTTTTATTCATTAGGGCTGTTCTCCCGCTTTTCATTTCGACAAAGTTACGAGGTTCCTCATCCATTTCATAAAATATTTCTGCATCCGTATTCAATCCAATGGAAATGTCTTAGATAGAAGCTGACAATTTCTATATGTATTCCAGAATATGTCATTCAAGACATTTTGAGATATTTGTGATATATATATATATATATATACAGTAAAGCTTCGTTATTACGTACCAGCGGGGAACTTAAGAATAGGTACGTTATATCCAAAGTTCGTTAAAAAAGAACTAAAACATATGTTTCATTACCTGCCGGAACTTTTCGTTTGGTACATTATAACCGTTAGTTCATAATAACCGTTGGTTCATAATAAGCGTGTACGTTATAAGTGAGTTTTACTGTATATATATAACTTGAAAATTGATATAATGGTTGGTTGGTTGAAAGCTGACGAGCCAGAGGGTTGGCACTTAGCTTCCCTTGACACTGCGACCAGCTGGAGTCTATTGTATCACTCTGTCGTCAGTGGTTCCTCATTCAAACAGGTTTGTGCCTTTAATTAGGTTTAGAAGTCTGTTGATAAGGTTCTTCGGATTCATGCCTGTTTCCGGGCTGATCTCTCCAAAGGTTCTGTGTCGCCTACTACTTAGGGCGTCACAGTCGAAGATAATATGAGAGGCTGTTTCCTCCTCTTCATCACATAGCCTACACTCCACGGTTTCCCTGCGTACTCCCATGGTGTTTAGGTGTTTTCTTAGGCCGCAGTGTCCAGTCAACAGACCTATTATTATACGAGCCTTCGTTCTGTTCAGGTTCAGAAGGTCAGCCGTCAGGGTCCGGTTTGGATGCCCTACCATGACTTTGCTGTGTATTTGCCCGACAGCTTGATCCCAATATTATTGGTGTCTTCTTTCTATCCACTCGTCGATCAGGGTCCTGCATCGGTTTTTGCCAATCCCATGTGCAGGTTCTGGCCCTGTGAATAGCGTTTCAGATGCTTGTCTAGCTAGCTGGTCCGCTTTGACGTTGCCTTCAATGCCTCTATGACCTGGCACCCACATCAAGGTGACCTTGTTGTGTTTTGCCAGCTCGATGAGGTTCTGGAGGCAGTCCCAGACGACCAGTTTGGACTTTATCTGTATAGAGTTGAGTGCTTTGACAGTCAGATAGAATGTAGATGTGTTTTTTCCTATAACCACTTTCTAGATTCTTCTGAATGCATACCATGATAGCATGTGTTTCAGCTTGGAATATCGTGGACCATTTGCCAAGTGGTATTATGTAATCCCTTCTTGGCCTTACCCCATGTATTCCTGCTCCCGTTCCTTCAACTGTCTTTGAACCGTATGTATACCAGACTATGTCCGCAGTTGATTGTGATTCTATACTCGGGGCCCATCCAGATCCATCAATTCGTGTTTCGAATGAGTATAGGGGTTGCATGTAGTCTGAAATCATTTCGAGTTCTTCGATGTTGATTACATGAGTGATTCTGGTATGTCCAGTTGTTCGGATTCTCCAGTTTTTTGTTTGTTTCAGTCTGTATGCACTCATCCTGGCCTCTCCAATGACATGTAAGTCAAGGGGTTCGAGGTTTAGGATGATTTCCATTGCAGCTGTTGGAGTGCTATTCATTGCACCCGTGATACAGAGACGGGCAAGCCTCTGGATTTTCCCAAGGTTGGTTTTTGCCTGTCTTTGATTTGTTTTTGGCCACCATAAGAGTGAGCCATAAGTTATTCTTGGTCTTATTACCGCTGTGTAAAGCCAGTGCATGGCTTTCGGTTTAAGCCCCCAGGTTTTTCCAAAAGCTCTCCTGCACATCATGAAGGTTATCTTGCTTTTGTTGGTTACATGTTGATATAATACATTCAATTACTTGAAATTCAGACAGAAGTACAGTCCAACATTAAATAAAAAATATTAAACTAGAATATTGAATTTAGGTATAAGTGTGTGAGAGAGAGAAGTATTGGGTTATTTTGGCATGTTTCCTGGTTGCTGACAATGTATGTTTCACATTTTGTTTCTTAAATATGTTCAATTTATTTATATTTCTGATATTTGCAGGCAATAAATTGTAGTATTTTGGTGCTAGTCAATAAATTTTGAATTGTCGAACATAGTCCATTGTTACTCAAAGTGGATATTGTAGAATTTGAAGGGGGGGGGGGAAGGGAAAGTCTTATCCACAAATGAAACAACCTTGAAAAATAGAATAAAAAGTTGTTGGATCACTAGTGGGAACCCAATAGTGAGGGTGTTGTTACTTTCGGACCTTCATTTTGTCCTTATTTGGATAAGGTAACATCATTAAGAAAAATTGATAACAATTTATTGTATCACGAGATTGCGTCCCAACAATATTGGTAATATTTTCACTGCTTCCAGCTTCAAGATAACTCAACCAGGTCGATTCCTTAGGCTCTAGCGCATACTTTGAGATACAGGTGAACTCGGAAGTCGATGTTCCATTGCCTATGATTTTTTGAAAATGACAAATTACAAATGGCAATAACTCGACTTTTTCAAATGCAACACCCAATATTTTATTGCGTTATTGCATAGACTTTTTCAAGAGCTTTTTGTTTGTTTGCGAAATTTGTTGCAAAATAAGAAATTTTGATGGTTTTTTTGAAAAAAAAAAAAGAATTGAATAGGCCGCTGTCGTAAAATTTTACACATCTGTGTTCTTTCAATAATTGTTAATAATAAATTTCACTCGCGAGGAATCAGTGAATAAGGTCTACTGTATTGGCGAAGCTGACAGAAATCCTTTATAAGCAACAGGGCTCAAACGATTTAAATTAATTGATGTAACTACATGATTTAATTCACATTTCAATTTAAATCACGATTAAAATAAAAATTTCTGATAAGTTATAATTAAGAGAAAATAAAAACTTTTAGTTTTAATTAATGGTTTATTATATCAAAAAAATTATACCACTATCTAAATAATGTTTATTTTAGTTCATTGTAGTGCTTGTACAAAAAAACTAATTTTGCAGCTTTTTTCGTCCTTAATCGATTTCTGAGTTTGGATGGGACTAAACCAAATGTTGAGAAAATTCTCTCGACTGACGCGGAAGAAGCATCAGCACAAAACAATTGTCTAATTATGAAGAACACTTTTTTAATAATGGGTATATTTTGTTGTGACTTCCACCAATCTAAGGGTTTTACATTTTGAAGAATGTCATCATGGAACATAATATCGACAGGAACTATCTTCATTAAAATTTGAAGAACGGTGGGAAAAAATAAAGAACGTGTTGAAAATAGCAACTTGTCTTATTTATAGGAAAAAAACAAAAAAATTGAAAAAAAAATCGAAAAAATCGTTATTTTTCATAAAAAGCGGTGGTTGCTTAATGTTTGGGTAGGAATTATTGGAAATCACATTATTGGACCCTACTTTTTTGACAGTGTGTTGAATGGTGAAAGGTATTTACACTTTCTTCCCGAACATCTTCCCAAAATGTAAGAAGAAGTAGATTTGAAAACTAGAGGGACCAAGTGGTTGCAATACGGTGGTGCTGCAGTTGTTTAATCATAGAATAGTGCGAGAATTATAAGATCAATCCTATCCTAATCGTTGGATAGGCAGAGAAGGTACTATTCCTTGGCCTGCGGGATACCCAGATCTCACTCCTATAGATTTCTTTCTGTGGGGGTACGCGAAGAAAAGGGTCCTCAGAGATCGTCCAACAGCTGTAGATGATATGAAAAGCAGGATCTCGGATGCCTTCCGTTCAACTGATGGAGCAATTCTTGCTAGAGTTCGAGGCTCATTCACTAGAAGACTAGCAGCCTGTGTGGAACGTGATGGTGATCTATTTGAGCATTTATAAGTAGTCTTCCCTCGAAATTTTTACATTGTTTCCTTTGTGGTGTTTCTATTACAATTTCATTTTGTTGAAACAAATTCTGAAAACAAACAACGAAGATCATTAAATTACTTCAAAAAAAATTATCAGAATGTCGCCGCCCAACTCGATGCCATTATTTTACGCCTTACCTAATTCATTTGCTTGTTTGTTTGGCGCCGACTCAAAATTAGTTACTTACATTAGTTTAGGAGCTTAGTTATTGAGACTAAGAAGGTTTATTTTATTTTTTACTTTTAGTTCCGTATTTGTGGTTTATTTTTTGTTAAAATTTTTTATTGTTGTTCTGGTTAGTTTATTTCATTACTTTGTATATTCCATCCTCTATAGGATATAATGATTGTGACGGATGTGGGAGAACTGACAATAGCGATCTGTCATTGTCAAGTACATATGTGTGCCAATGTTCACAAGTGAAAAATCGATTATCCCCTATTTTTCCACCCGTAAGGGTGGATAATTCCATTAGAAATCTAAATATGAGGTATACCCTATCTAATAAAAAAATAATCATCCAAATCGAAGAAACCAGTACAAAGTTATGCCTGATAGAATCGGTTAACGGACCAGAATTCAGAGGGTGAGTGATCAATATCCTTCATTTTGCTACCCTTAGGGATGGATTTCATCTTTTAAATTCAAATGAGACCAACTTCAAAGTACACCCAATCTGCTGAAAAAAGAATTATCGGAATCGGACGTCTCAGTAAAAAGTTATGCGTGATCATACATAAAAACTAGAGAAACTCCTCCTTTTTGGTTTCGTGTGCAATGATGCAATAAAATAAAGGGTGTTGCATTTGAAAAAGTCGAGTTATTGCCATTGATAATTTGTCATTTTCAAAAAATCGTAGTAGGCGATGGAACATCGACTTCCAGTTCGCCTGCATATCAAAAGATGCATTAAAGCCTAAGGAATCGACTGGAAAAAAATTGGTTGAGTTATCTTGAATGGTTCTGAAGTTATGAATTTTTCTGTGGGTCTATGCCCGATGCTATTTTGACACATAAATTGACATAAGTTCAAAACTATTGCACATATGTCTGAGAAACCAGAGTGCGTTATATCGACAATTTAGTGGCAAATCCAAAAATGTAATAAACATGGTGGGTTCCTATTTGAAAAAACAGAACTTAGTTGTGAATCTTATTTTGGGACATCCTGTATATAAATATAAAAAATTTTAGAACGTGCCTCATTATCGGACCTATCGTTTGAAAAAAAGGCAATATCTTGGATAGAAAAGAAGTTATGGAGTTTGCACGCACCCCTTGGTCACCCTCTATTTGTACATTTAGTACAAATGCCTTGTGTATTTCATTGAAAACTTTATTTATGGAAGGAATTGGATCTCGACGAGAAAGTTTATTACTCGTTGAAAATATACCAGTTGTATTAAATAAAACAAGAAATACAAGAAAGGCTGTTTTTTTTTTAAATATTGCAGTTATACTACCAAAACGATTGGTAACCATTACAAAATAATATTTTTTCCCGTTAGCATGTTTGAGCATTTAGCAGCACTCTTCCGTTGAATGATCTGTTTGTTTGCCTCCACTCATTTTCTATTTATATTGAGATCAAAGTTCACAGGTCATTTCAGTGTTTCTTAATTTTTCACAGCTCACATAATCGTATGCACAAGGTCAAGCATATCTCAGATCTGAAAGAGAAAATATTAGAATGGAAATATCCATAAGAAATGCTGAGTGGAATAATAAAACCTTACTTAGCATTGTTAGTCATTTTCACTAGATATGTTAATTTATTAAGATATTTGTTAGGGTTTGCATTATGTAATGATTTTTTGTAAGCTGTTATTAAAATATTTTTTCTCACAAATGGTTTTTAGATTTATGCTTTGAAAAAATCGAAATCGACGAATTTATTAGAGAAGGAAATGTATCATTTAGTACAAAAAACTAATATCAAGAGAGTACATATATAATTATGAGTTAGCTTAAGTGAGTAACTTGTATCCCTAAGAATTGGTTGATTAATTAGAAACTTGATGAATTGTAGGTTCATATAAATCCTTCATTTTGTCCAAGACTAATCATAAAATATTATATAAATTAACAAATTCTATAATTTAACGCTCAATATATAGAGGGGATTGTTCTGACATGTAAAAATATATCATTTCTAGATCAAGTATTAAAGTTATAATGTTAAAATATATATATATATATATTTATAAAATATATATATATATATATATATATATATATATATATATATATATATATATATATATATTAGGGTGTGCCAAAAAACGACGATATTTTTTTTATTTTGCTCTCAGTCCAAAATATCTTAAAAGATGTCCCAACAAAGCTCCTGTTAAAAGCGGAGCTCAAAATTCCAATTCTAAGAGGTCCTCCATCGAACTTAAAGTTTTTCCGTTTAAATAACATGGGAAACATGATTTTTTATTAGTTTCAATATTTGATTTGTTATATAGCTTTAAAATTTAAATTTCCGGTTTTTTGCATTTTTTAGCTAAACTGTAAGAGTTAGACAAATTAGACAAATTTGAAAAAAAATTTTTTTAATAACAACAAAGTTAGGATGTATATTTATTTTTTCAAATTTTTGTTTTAGAAAAAAAGGTAATTAAAAAAATTTGGTGAAAATTCGTTAACACATCAAACTTGCAACAAAATTAGGTGAGTAAGTTGATTCGTAGTATCAAACCATAAAATTTACAGACTGAGTCAGTCATATTTTTATGATTTTTCAACTATTTTATGAAATATATTGATAAAGGACATAAAATATATGTTAAGGCCAAGATTATTTTCTATTTCTTTTCATTATATTTTGGATTAAAAAGGGAAACATTCTCGATTGAATATTGATAGAAAGATTTTATGAACATCCTGTTTATATTTTCAACAAATCAATTTTGGATTAATTGTTCAAACCGGCAACCTTGCGCAGTGCCTTAAAGTGGATGGCGGTTGCCATAGCAACAATGTAAATTAAACAAAATATATAGAAATTACTTTTTGCAAACAAGCAGCATTATTTAATGAAATAAATACTATTCAAACTAATAATAATAATAAAAATTATAATATACAGTCCATTTCGAACAATACATAACAATATCATTAAGATATCAAAAGCAAATACAATTCACAATATAATTGCAGTTATTTTTAGTTCAATAATTTTTAATATCAGCTTGAAATGTGAAAAAACTTTTATTTTTACACTTCAATTGATATTTTACTCACTATTTCGATATTCTGAAAATGATTTGTTCTGATTGAAAATTTTTAATGAAATTAAGCTTATTGGACTATTGAAGATTTGAATTAATTTTTTTTTGAGAACTTGCTTTCAGCGCCCTCTGTACATTTATCGATATCCGCGCCATTGATCACTTACCGCTTGATTGATTCAATTAGTAGATTCTATTGTCTTTTGATTGAATTGGTTCGGTTTTTAGGTTAGTCTTTAGGTAGTTATTGCCACAACAGCAACGCGTGTATCTTTTTGATAGAAAAAAACAATGTCTGAAAAAACAAACCAACGGAACTACATGAATTCAGTTGGCTTTGAGTCAAAAAATTTAGATAGTTCAAAATTACCTGTGAAGCGCGATGTTTTATCTTTGTTTTTTTTTATATACGTCGAACAAAAAAGCTTGGAATTCGCGAGAGTTCCACATTCGTTCTTTGTGAAGTTGTTAAAGTATGGCATACATTTTTGCTCCGTGTAAACAATTCACATCAATCCATTGTGAGAATCGAAAAATTGTACAAAGACTGGCAAAAAACGCAAGTTCACAAAGCTAGAAAAAATCTCCTGCACAAAAATGACTTGAGAAGAATTTCAGTTATTCTCTCGATTGCTTATTTGAAAGTGATCAATCGAACTTCAAAAAGTTTACTGTCACAGATATAAGCTTATTATTATCGATGAACATCAGCGATTTCGCGAGCCAGCGGTCGTTATTTTTATTTGAACAGTTTCAACTGGAGCATGATTTTATGGACAAGGATCCAGAGATCTGGACTTTCGATCAAAATTATCAACAATGCAAACTTGTCCTGTCAAAAGTTGTTAATGATTGTTAATCTCGCTGAAAGAAGCGTTGCATTGATCCAGGAGTACAATGTTTGTTTGACACGAAGTGAGGAACAGAAGCAATATTTACTGCAAGTGGTCGAGGAGCATCGTAAAAGACACTTGTAACTGCTTACTATAAGAAATAAAAAGAAAATATTTTCATGCGTTTAAAACTATATAATTATCATTTGATTGGTTAGTAAAAAAAAATTTCTAATTTCTACCCTTACTACTGAAGCAAGTAAGTGATTCTCAGATTAATTTCTAATAGTTTGTAATTAATTGATACGTTTTTATTCTTTAATTTCGATATTTATTTCGATAATGTTTTCATTTGTATCTAAATTTTGCCGTAAATTGACTAAGGTTTTTATATTTTAATCATATTTAAAAAATTAAAAATCATAAAAATATGACTGACTCAGTCGTAAATTTTAGGTTTGTACTACAAACATCATACTCACCTAATTTTGTTGCAAGTTTGATGTGTTAACAAATTTGCACCAAATTTTTTGTTTAATTATCGATATTTCAGTTCGTAAAAGCAAAAATTTGAAAAAATAAATATACATGAGCCTGTAACTTTGTTGTTATTTTCTGTCTAACTCTTACAGTTTAGCTAAAAAATGCAAAAAACCAGAAATTTAAATTTTAAAGCTATATAACATAACATAGAAATTCGACTTTTTTTTTTTTTATGATTTCATCACAGTTTGCAGGACAAAAAACTAATAAAAAATCCTGTTTCCCATGTTATTTAAACGGAAAAACTTCAAGTTCGATGGAGGACCTCTTAGAATTGGAATTTTGTGCCCCGCTTTTAACAGGAGCTTTGTTGGGACATCTTCTAAGATATTTTGGACTGAGAGCAAAAAAAAAAAATATCGTCGTTTTTTGGCACACCCTAATATATATATATATATATATATATATATATATATATATATAGAACATCATTCTCTCATATACATTTTTTTTAAATAATAAAAAAAAATTGATATTGTATTCTATTTATAGAACAAAAAAAAACAAAAGTTAATAATTTCCATACCTGTGTGTCCATTGAACACACCCCTGAACCGTTAGGCTAACCTCAAAATTCATTTTACATTTTTTAACATGATCAGATGGCATTTTTTGTTTTCCAAAATTAAAAAAAATTGTTACAGTTTGTATGAAGATTTCATTGATTGGACTTTGTCATCAGGAAGTTTTTGTTTTTAGTTTCCAGAGTTGTCTTATCAGTTGTTGACGTCTGAAAGATTAAATGTTCAAATTCATGATAATGTATAATAATCAACAACTTCCAAAATACCACCTTTTTTTTATTTTTAAACCACTACCTTTATACAAGATAGTCAATAACTAAGAATAATTAATTAATAGAGTTGAATGTTATATGAAATTGCATATCATTTAATCAATCAATCAATATAATTCTCATAATTACTAGGGTAAAAAAGTTAAAAATAAATATAGCTAAATTGTGGTACATACATCAAAAATAAAATTTCAGGAGTTATTACCGTGTAAATAAACAATACAGTCCTTAAACAGTGTATCCAAATCATAAAATATATATACATAATGGGGATAGAGATAAAAGACAAGTTATTTATATACAGACATACACATATATGCACTTTTTATATTTACATACATACACACATATAAATACAAATGCATGCACATATATAGAGCGATGGTGAAATACTTGCTGAATCAATTTTTTTTTTAATATTTTTTCTGAATAGTCTTATACATATAATATTCCTTTTGTTGATTGGCAGGTGATTGTTCATTTTAATACCATTGTAAATTATTGAGTCTTTCACTGCTGTGGTGCTCGGTATTGGGAGTTTGATGAGATTATTTTGACGCGTGTTGTATTGTGACTCCGCTATTTCTAGATTGTTTTTATATGTGTGGATTAGACTGACGGATTCCAGAATGTATAGGGAGACTACTGTTAAAATTCTATGTTCTTTGAACAGCTCTCTACAAGACACTCTAGGTCTTATTTTGCAGGTATATCTTAAAGCTCTTTTTTGTAGTACGAATACATTTTGCAGCAGATATGAACTACATACTCCCCAAAATGCAATTCCATAGCTCAAATGTGATTCGATTAGAGCGAAGTATGCAGCCCTTGCTGCCGAATAACCTAGCTCATTCGAGACTACCCGTATTGCGAAACAGCCTGATGCTAATTTATTGCAAAGGTTGTTAATGTGGCAATCAAACTTCTATATCTAATCCGAAAAATCTTGTTGTTTTATTGATTATGTAGTCATTAGCCAGAGGTATGTCAGGGAGATTACAGCGAAATGTTATTATATTAGTTTTGTTTAAATTCATTACTAGTAAGTTGGAGTCACACCATTACCTCTCTTTCAATTTTTTCTTGGAGTTTATGAACTGCTTTGTCATGCCACAGTATGGTAGTGTCATCTGCAAAATGGTGATGTCATTGATATAAAGGAGGAATAGTATCGGTTTATTTCACTATTATGATCAATCAATATCATTATAAATAGTTTGTTCAATAGTATCTACTAATTCTATAATTTAGAATATTTGTAATTGACACTCACCTTCCAATCACAACAAACAAAGATAACAGATTAATTTCTACCGTCTACGAAAAATTTTGTGTATGATAGCCTGAAGCAACAACGACTGTAATATTGTTTCAATTTATTTCATCTACTATAGTGTTAGTTTCGTAGCATTGCATTTTGCAACATCACTGATCTGTTTTTTCTACTCATTTGTACCATATTCATCCGAAAGTAATAGTGTATCGTTTATTTCACTATTGCATACTACTTGACAGAAAAGCTTTGGGGTCAATTGTTTTCATGAAAGATTGGTCATATATGAAATCAGCAACTTCCAAAGTATCCTAATACAAAAAAATTAAAAAAATGTGTCTGATATTTTTCCTTCGATAAACCATATAATATTATACAACTTAATATTTCTGATTTAAAACAGCTGAATATGAGGAAAAATCCCAGTTTTTCAGTTTTGGCGTTTTTAAATATAGTTTTCCTGTAAGAAAATTGAGAATTGCATTTTATCTCATCATGAGCTAGTAAGAAAAACTGTAGTGCAAAATATACCATGTGGCATTTCTAGGATTTAGAAGAAATATTTACTACATTTTCGACTTTTCTATGTTGGTTTTTTAAAGATATTCTAATAATAGGAGGCTCCACTAATATAATTAATTTCTAAAAATAGGCCCAATTATTATACAAAATTGAAGGATATAACAAAACTGAGGAATGAATGTTGAGTAATATCTAAGATACAGATGAATTCATAAAAAACTTTTATCAACAAGAATTATAATACAATTTGCGTAGGAAAAATTCTTATATGTATATTATATATTGAAATAAGCTAATTTTATTATGTTCTTATTAGAATTCTGTTTCAAAAATAAATGTTTTTTTTGTACACTTATTTTTTTCTTGAACATCAAGTAATTTTCACAAAATGATTTTAGGTATAGCAGGAATGGTATCAAAAAGCACAGTTGCACCCCTAGACAGAGTAAAAATTCTTCTTCAGGCCCACAACAAGCATCATGTAACCCATGGTGTATTCTCTGGTATCCGACATATTGTAAAAAAAGAGGGACTATTAGCACTTTACAAAGGTAAAGTAAAAATTATTGATGTAAATCTTAAATCAATATCAATATGAAGATGAATTATTGAAAATGTATTCAATATTTCATGGTTTAATAGCAATCCATGGAAATAGGAGCAGGATTGCCAATTTGGAACTGGCGAATTGTTTTTTAATGCATAAGTGAGATATGTAAAATATAACTCAATTCTCAGATCTGATTCTGTTAAAAACCATCGAAATCCTGCCCACATCATCATTTTAAAGAAACCTTTTAGCTCTTTGGACGAATAAATATGGATCGACATTCCCATCAGCGAAAGTACTGCGAGTAAACAATTGCTGTCTGGAGCTCCATCGGTGATTGCCATATTATGGCGTCTGTATAAGTGATGTAACGAATATATTCGCATTCGTAAATATTCGCATATTTGTGGACATTCGCATTTGCAAAATTCATGCGAATATGAACGTCAGAAAAATTTAATAACGAAACATTTTTTTTCATGTTTGTGCCTGCATCACGAACTACACATTTCACTTTTTCATTAGGTATTTCCCATGACGACAAGATGCCTTCAAGTTTTTGAGGAATATTTTCTCCGTTATGGCGGCTTTCATTGAACACATGTTCCTTTAACATTATCATTTTCCTATCGCAAATGCTAATGGTGACAAATGTGTGCTTGCGATTCGCCCGGTAGTCAGCTGCCAAATTTCAGTCATAGATAAATGGCACCAGATTTAAAAACTGAATATTTGCGAATGCTAAAAAAATGATATTCGATACATCACTAGTCTGTATATCTTCAGGCTGGGAAAACATGTATTAATTGGGCATATCAAATACTGAGATTCAGGAATTATGTTTATTTGTGAATTAAACCTTTTATTAAATCCGCCAAATTATTTTTTGATTTTATATTTATGAATAAAATGTTTTTGCAAAGTTCTCTATGGACTTGGAGCACCTTTGTGAGTGGCGCCGCAGTGGCGGAAACGGGCGACTGACTCCAGATGGCGCAAATTATCCATATTTGCCCCTGTGATAAATAGAGTGTTTTTAAAGTTCAGCAGTTTAAATTTGTTTGTTACGAACGTGAAAACTGCAGTTGCATTGTGATTCGGCATGTATAACCTTTGAATTGAATTGAACCCCGGTTTCGGAAATTGCCCCAGTAATGGATAAAATGCAGATTGGCACGAGTAGTCTGCGAACCGCATTTAACCAACTGACACGTGCACTGTGAATACTTAATTGGGTTCTTACCCATTTCAAGTGACATCGTTTTCAAGACTCAGTCTGTGAAAAAAGGAGCCTCATTGGAGCGTTCGGGTCATGTGTGTCAGGTGCGGGAAGTAAAAACAATTGATTTTTCCAGCATACATGCGAAAGTGATACGCCAAGCAGCAGCGACAACAAATCAGTACTCTTTCGAATTAGAGGTGAATTAATGTTTTCACAAATAATTGATAAAACTCAATTTAAACTTACATATGTCTGATGTATGAGTAAATTACACGAATAAACAAAAATAATAGAAATATATTCATAAATATTGAAGAAATATAAAGAAATATATTGAAAATATTGTTTTCTTTTATACATACATTCATTTTCACATATTTTTCATATTGTTCGTTTACTGTCAGAATTTGACTAAAAACATTATTTTGAATGTGTATTACATGAATAAAAATGTGTTTCATGCATGTTTTTTAGATTATTGTAATTATTAGTATAAAAAAAGTTATTGTTTATATTAATGTAAAAATTGAACTTGCAAAATTTTGCATTTTAACGCGTGTTTTTGCACCCTACAACACAGCAGTGGTCACCCGACCACTTCTTTTTTTTCTTCACGTCATTTACATTTGATTCGAGGTTATTTGCGGCCGACTCGTTCATTACCATTCATTTATTATTGGCGCGCTTTTACCCATCGAATCACAATACAAATGCCGTTTTGACGTTTGCGACCGAAAAATTTGAACTATTGCACTTTGTAGACAACCTTTTTATCACAGCTTTAAATGGGGATAAGTGATACTGTCTGGATCCGTTTTTCCGCCACTGCGGCACTGCACGTTAAACTCCTCCCCCATGCTCCAAGTCTATTATTGATACCCTTGTTCCCCAACCATCTCTGCTCGCTATTACGAAGAAACCAGGGTGAACATTTCAAAATCTGCATATTACTTCTGAATGAAGTCAATGTTTGATTATTTCAAAAAAATAAAGTATAATAAAAAGGGGATTCGTTTGTTGGGGATTGTTTCGTTTTTGTCCCACCTTTTCTTTTTTAATCAGTTATACTGTTTATCATCTAACTCCTCGAACATCCTGATGTATTTCAGTACTTCAAAATACTGAGATGCACACCAAGCATTAATGTCTATATGTAATTTTCAAGTCTCGACGTAGTACTGTATATTCCTTTGAATGGCTTGCAATGGCTGTAAATCGCTGCCATAAAACATTAATAAATTGACAAATGAGCTGTTTTGTAAAAAAAGTCTTGGCCCAAATGGCAAAATTTCATTAAAATCGTGCGGCAGTTAAAGTGTTACATATTGGATCACACCTTATATCTATTGATTTTTTTTAAGGAAATGGCGCACAAATGGTTCGTATTTTTCCTTATGCTGCTACCCAATTCACATCTTTTGAGATTTATAAGAAGTATTTGGATGGTGTCTTTGGAGAAACTTCACACATAGATAAGTTTTTGGCAGGGGCAGGAGCTGGTCTCACTTCTGTTGCATTAACATATCCCTTAGATACAATAAGAGCCAGACTTGCTTTCCAGGTGAGAACTTTGTATGATTTTTCATCTCAAATGATTTGACTTTATTACCTAGCTAAGGTGAAAGCAATTTTCCTTTGCTTTTATAAGGTTTGACTCAGTGGTTTGTTTATAAGGTTAGAAATGTTGAAACTCATGTCCATCAATTCTTTTTGATTTTCAATAAATATTTGGCCGGAATTCAAAAATGTTCATCATTGAAATACCCCCAAAAACTGTTTTTTAATTTATGCTTAATGAAAAGAAAGCTGTTACATATATAGAATAAGTTGTGAAATATTCAATATTATAATTTCATTATTCATGCAGTTTGGTAGTAAATTCCATTCTGAAAAAGACTAACATCACTAGCAGTGTGATGTATATTTTTTTTATTTTTCGACCAAACACTATTGTATCAAATAGTTCCATGTTTTATAAATATATAACGCCGGAAGGAATTCATTCCTTCAAACTACCAAAATTGATAGAAAGAATAAAAAGCTTGACATTTTTTATATCCAATAAAAATCAACAGGTAAGCGGAGAACATGTTTACACTGGAATAGCACATGCAGCTACAAGCATATTCAAGGATGAGGGGGGTATGCTTGCTCTATACCGTGGCTTCACCCCCACTCTAATGGGGATGGTACCGTATGCGGGTTTGTCCTTCTTCTGCTTTGAGTACCTCAAATACGGATGCGTGAAGTACTTACCTCAACTAACATGCAATACATGTGACAAAAACACTGGCGGACTGGTACTTATGATTCCGGCTAAGCTCATTTGTGGAGGATTAGCTGGGGCAATAGCACAAAGTGTTAGCTATCCTTTGGATGTCACAAGGAGGTAATGTATAATAACGCAAATTAAAATGTCTCTCAGAAAGTATACTTCTTATGGAGTTTTTTTAATGAAAGAAAACAATTCTTAGATAGTATTCATCAAATATGTGAAAAACTCTAGAAAACAGGAACATACAAAGAAGGATGAGTCAATTCAATTGCTCCTAACTGCTCATTGAATAATAATAATAATTGTTATGAATGGAGTACTAGCTCCTCCGATTTTATGTGATACAGATGTGTATCTTACAATTTTCTTGGTTAGTTCTGTACAGGGTGTAAACTAACTTGTTGCACTCCCGTAAAATACGGGTGTACGCCATTTTTTTTTCAAATTACTGTGGCTAATAATTGAAAAAAAATTTGAAAAAATAAATAAATCAACCATATTTTGGAAACCCGCTATTCGGAGCCGCAAGAAAACACTGGCAATTTCCGGACGCAAAATATACATTTCAATAATCAGGAACTTTGGACTGATTTTTTGAGAAATATAAAAAAAGAGTCTGAGAATCCTTAACCGTTTCGCTCACCGCGTGTACTGTAGTACACACCATTTAGTGGATTTTTTTAGCAACTTCTGTTTGAGAAAATTGCTAAAAGTGTCTTTGTTATCAATAAATTAATATTATTTCCCCATTATGATATTTGAAAACATCTAGCGGTCAAATAAAAAATCAGTGAGACATAAGATACGTAAGTCATATAAAATCTGATGTACCTGCACGCACCCCTATACACAATATTCATTTGTATGATTTTTTTGCCAGTGAAAGGTCGTGTTATTTTTGTGTGTGACAATTATAGTATAGATATTGACATAGAAGTGTCGACATCACAAATTTTTCATATATCCCAGAAACTAAGTCATGCATTGATCATATTTTCCTTAAAAAATCTAACAATAACAAAAATTTGATTTTTAATTCATATATTCTTAAGTATAATATTACAGATCATTACCCAGTATCACTAAATATAGAGTACAATCGCAAAAAAACAATAACTCCTGATACAACAAAAAAATTTGCAACAAAAATTGATTTTAAAAAACTAGAAAACTTACTGCAGCTAGAAAACTGGGATGTAGTATTAAATGAAAACGACCCTCAACTCGGAACCAATGTCTTCTTAAATAAGCTTAATAACGTTATTGAAAACTCCAAAACTACAAAATTATGGCATAAAAAGCACATGAAAATTAAACCATGGATAACTAAAGGGTTAATTATATCAATAAGAAATAGGGATAAATTGAAAAATCAACTAAATAAACACTTCTCATATGAATTAGAACAAGAAATAATCTAAAAAAAACGTATCAACTAATATCAGAAGCTACCAATGAAAGAAATAACAATAAAAATATCTTACAGATTGCTAACGAAGATGGTGTTGTATTTAATGATACCAAACTAATGGCAAATTATTGTAATAACTATTTTAATAATGTTGGCTTACACATGATTAAAGAAATTGACACTTCATTAACAATTAATGAAAATATTGAAATAAATCCCAATTCCATGTTTCTCAATCCAATAACAGAAAATGAACTCATAGAGCATATTTCTACATTGAAAAATAACACTTCCCCTGGCATAGATGGAATAACCACTGAAATAATTAAACAGATCCACCAATACATTCTCCAACCCCTTAAAGATTTATTCAATCTGATCATCCAAAAGGGACATGTCCCCACTCAGTTCAAATCTTCTATAATTACACCAATTCATAAAACTGGCGACAAAACTAAAATTAGTAATTACAGACCTATCAGTGTAATAAACAGCTTTGGAAAGATCTTTGAAAAATGTCTAAAAACACGCTTAGTACAATTTTTTGATGAAAATAAGATTATACATAATCACCAATATGGGTTTCAAGCGTATAGCTACTACTGATGCCATGTACAATGTTATTACAAGTATTACAGAGGGACTTGATAAAACAAAAAATGCATTGCAGTGTTTTAGACTTGGCAAAAGCATTCGACACTGTTGACCATGCAATACTTCTTAATATACTGGAACGCTTTTGGTATACGTGGTGCAGTGTTGGATGTCTTTAGCAGTTACTTGGCTAATCGGGAACAATGTGTTAAAATAAACAATACCATAAGTGAAACTATGACTATAAGAATGGGGGTCCCCCAAGGAACCGTTCTTGGTCCAATACTTTTTCAAGCTTATATAAATTCATTGCTCTGTTTAAACGGGAAAGCAAAAATTATATCATACGCTGATGATACGGTTGCAATCTTGAGTGGAAACACATGGCTTGAAACTAAAAATTATGTCCAGCAGAGCATGGAAGCAATTAATAAATGGCTGTGTATGTATCGCCTTTCATTAAACGCTAGTAAGACCCACTATCTCGCCTTCTCTATATCAGCAACAAACAGACCTAATTTCTCCAGTATTAAAGTTCCAGGTATGAAAGATGAAATTAAAGAAACAAACGAGGTGAAATACCTGGGCATAATTATTGACAAAAATCTAAGGTGGAACAATCATATTGACTATCTAACAAAAAAGGTGAGGAAGCTAATATACAAATTTTACCAGCTACGACAGTTTTTAGCGAAAAATCTACTGATACTAATTTACAAATCTCTAACTGAATCACTTTTTCGTTATGGTATTCTGGTGTGGGGGGCAATGTACAAGAATTCTTTAAAAAAACTGAACACAATACAAAACTATATTCTAAAAATAATTTTGAAGAAAAAAAGATCTTTCCATACAAACCTTATATATACAGAAGACATTAGTAATATCCGTACATTATATTTTCACAGTGTATGTATGTATGCATTCAAAAATAAAATACTTCAGAATTCTGTTCCAACAGCTTATACCACTAGAAGCACTACAAACGAATTGCTACCCACTCCAAAATTCAACAAAAATGTTTGTCACCGTTTCTTAACTTATACGTTACCCAAAACTTGTAATATCCTACCCCTAGAGGTAAAACATATTAAAAATTATAAAACCTTTTCGAGAGAGTCAAAAAAATTCATCTTCGCAAATTACTTCAAATTTATCAAAATACTAGAACATCAATAGTTACACTAACATGATATAAAACCACTATTTAATTCTTTACTTTCTGTACACAACTGTAATTTTAGATCAATTAACATTACTTTGTAGCACAACACAAGTGTTAAGTAACTTAGGTGCTTTCTGTACACAATCTATACCCTGTCCCTTATATATTCTTTGTTTTCATTCAAACTTGTTTGTTTTATTATTCTTCATTATTATGTTATTAACCTAATTTATCTTTATATCATACTTGGTATATATTTTCTTATTCTGTATCACTGTATCATTTTGTGTACAATAAATACAATGAAATTAAATATTTTCCTATTTTTCTACATAAAGTCGTGTGTACTACAGTACACAGTGCGAGTCAACTTCAACAAACTGTGAAGTATGTTGTAACCCTATTTTTATTCTATTTTATCTGATGCAATGTTTTTTTTTATTAGTTTTATTTCAACAAAAATGACCCCGCATCAACTGCTAAGAGTTATTAGCAGGGGGAAACAAACACAAGTGGATTAGAAATCAGATTTTACAATATATATTAATGTCTTTTAGGAACTTCAGCACTTTCTGTAGATCGTTGTTGAGGATAGATTTGATGTTGTCTCCTAGGTTGTTTGAACTTCTTTCTTGATTGTATAATGGGCATTCTACCAGGAGCGCGTTCCAATACCCCAACTCGGTTGGAGGATGAGTGAAAAATTTAACATATTGTGTCAATTGTCATTTTGATTCTTTTGGAACGAAACAAATTAGTTATTTGTCAGTTGTCAACGTCCCAAATAATTCAAATTTCCATTGAAATTTAAGATATGGTTTAAGGATTAAGCAATGGAAGGAATTGAAGGGAAGATTATTGCGATTACTGGAGTACTAAACAATTTGTAGATAATAAAATCAAATACTTTATTAACCACATTTGCCCACTTCACATACAGTGTAAACAAACCTGCATTCTGTACTAGAGCAGATTGATTTTCACCCCTCACAACGTTTCCTTTATCATACACTAATAAAAAATGCGTTTCTGTCGTAATACTCATTTTGTTTTCAAGCACAGGCTTTAGTTTGAAAAAAATAATATATAACCTATGGCTTAACCTTTAATCACTTCTGTAATGTGCAATGCGCATGCGGTTGAAATATTTCAACTTTTTCACGGTTTCTCGAGTTCGTGGAAAAGTTGTTCATCCGATTAAATCAACCGGAGCATAGGAACGACTTTCACGAGTTAATAAGTGGGAATCCACCGAGTTTATGAACAGTTAGGATGAAAAGTTGGAGTATTGGAACGCGCCCCAGGATGTGTTTAACTGTGATTCGTGTGGCACAGTTGTGACAGATGGGGCATGGATCCTTATTCATTATATGTTGATGAGTTAGGAGCGTATGTCCTAACCGGAGACGGTTAATGACGACTTGGTCTCTCCTTCTCGTGGGTAATGATAACTTTTTATTGACTATTTCATTGGTTTCTCGGAGTTTGGATGTTGCATGAGTCCAAGTGGATTGCCAGATGCTGAGTATAAAGTTTCGGATCGAGGGTTTGTGATCCGAGGACAGGAACTCATTTTGGAGAATTGTATTCTCTTCAGATGCTGTTTTATAGGCTAGGGCATCAGCTTCTTCATTACCCTTGATCCCTACGTGAGAGGGTACCCATAGAAATGAGATATTTTTTGCTTCGATTTGTAGTTGGTAAATTTCTTCTTTGATTGATATGAGATTTGGATGATACGGATATAACTGTTTCGGTCTGTGGATTGCACTTAGAGAGTCTGTAATGATAATAAAGTTTTTTCTGGGGTCTTCTCTACACATTCTGAGTGATGCCATTATGGCTGTCATTTCACCTGTAAAGATGCTGCATTTTTGAGGTAGGCGTATGGAGAATTTACTGTCGCCACATATGTAAGCTGCTGCATGTCCTTGTGTGGTCTTGGATGCGTCAGTGAATATTTGATGGAAATTAGGGTATTTGGAGATGGATTCTTGGAAAGCACTTTTTATGATGTAAGGGTTTGTGGAGTTTTTGTGGAAGATGGTGAGGGATATATTGATTTTAGGTAGGATTATTTTTCAAGGGGGATTATTTTTTCTACTGGAAGTTGAGTATTTGAATTGTTTGACATCATAACCACTCCGCTTTATTCTTTCCCAGAAAGGGATAGGTTTTATCGGCTTATTATCGTAGAATCCTTACGAACTGCACTCGATTTGAATATGGTCAAAAAAATGAAATTACTTTCGATTAAAGAGATTCTGGCTGCATAATCTAGGGCTAGCATTTGACAACGTAGTTGTAGTGCGATGCAGTGTTTATTTCACCAGTTTCTTCAGTTTCTATTTTTTTCAATGATTTCATGGAAGACCTATTTGATATCATGGCAGAGATGACAAATTTCTTTGCGGTACAAAGTCAGACAAAATTCATACCAATAAATGTCTCAGCATAGCTGAGAATAAGGGTCATTTCTGGAAAATAAGGATATTATATGACAAAATAAGGGCAAGATACTTAGCACTACCATTAGAAACTAAACTTTCAATTGACAAACAAATGGTCCCTTTCAAAGGGATACAAGCAGTACATCAAGAGAAAGCCTTGTCCTTGGAGGATAATTTTTTTTGCAAGGTGTGGAACTAGTTGTATGTTGTAGGAAGTATCATCCTTTTTGTTTTCAGCGAATGAAAAGTAACGAACATCTCGGCTCCTGAGAATGGCTTCCCTCTTTTTTCAGTGCCCCACAAATTGGTTCCCAACTTTGAAGTACCAATATATGAATTATACAAAATTTAAAAAAATTAACATTACACCAGTTGACTCACTATGTGTACTGTAGTACACACTTTTTCTTCAAAAACCACTTGAGATAAAAATGTGTAACCTGTCTCAAAAATCTTTAAAAAATTCAAGTATTCTGCAACCCTATTCTGAAAATGAAAAAAAAAGTCTGAGGACCCTTTTTAACATTTATTGTAATACTTATTCAAACTGTGCCTTTGCAATGTCAGTTTTTCACTAATGTAAACAAACACACCTCGAAGATATGACCGAGTCATTTTAAAGCACCTAACAAACCACAATGATAGAAAATCATTCGTAAGACATTGTAACACACAGAGTTTTTTCAAATCGCCCGAAAAATAAACAAGATATAATTTACGAACCCGTTCAACTGAAATACCAATTACTGTCAATAGTGTTAGGTGTGAGCAATAGTTAAGGCTCCTCTATTCTTTGGTATGCACATGGAACGTCATGTCCAATCAGAAAATGGTGACGTCATTTTCAGATTATAAACTGTCAGATTGCAGAAACACGAATCATATAATAGGTATCCTTGATTTTCAATGCTACTAGTTAGTACCATTTATTAACATTTAGCGGTAGGGAGAAAACTGCAATGTGCAATAGTAGAGCTCGTCCAATATTGAAACGATCGTTTGGTAGGTAGAAAGGGGGAAAACACGAGCTGTGATAGCTTATGCTACAGCGAATCTTCGCCAGTGTCTTGGCATGCAGCGTTTGAAAGGTTAGGTTTGTTTGATTAGTAAATAGGTAGTGCAGTTGTTTATTCAACTTTGCAATAGTTTACTTGTTACCTTGCCAAAATGCCCTGTGGCAGATTTGTCGAAAAATATTTTTTTCATTCAGAAGTTATAGGAGTGTAAGTTCTCTACGTCTCGTGTATCGCCTATACCAAATAATTTGGTACGCCTATGGAATTTCTATTAATAGCCACAGTTCGGGCATCTTCGAGAAGAATTGGTTGTTAGGTAGGGGAAGGCCAAAGTGGTCGTTTCAATATTGGACGAGCTCTAGAAGTGTCCTTTTCCTTACTGCTATAGTTCTCCCAGATGTCGCAACTTTTGTAAAAATCTTAGTTCTGAAATGATTTTATGAAGGAAACAAACATCTGAGTTAATCTTTCTATTTTTCTGAACTCCTTCAATGTAACTCCTTTGGTTAAACAGATACATATTCAAGTACTGATCTGACTAAACTACAGTACAGGTCTTATAAAATTTTATTGACCCGCTTGGGGCAATCTCATAGATATTCCTATTTCAATCCTCAGCCAAACATAAGCTAAAATAGCATACCTTGTCACATTAATAAGAACAAAGTACCATGAATAAATGAAGCTACCTGTATCTTAAAAAAGGTACAATTGCCAACACTGGAAATGGATTCCAAAGAACTCACCCGATACATCGGAACAGGTATCAATCGACTACACGAGTAAAAATTAGGTTGTTTACACTGTGAAAAAGTGAAAAAATTTTTACAACACAGTTTTACGTACAAGGCTATAGATTTATTCAGATTTTATAACAACATGTAAAATGATATATCAGCATTATTACTTGCTGTAGTCGTCAAATTTGTACATTCCTAGGACGGTTATTTATATTTTCACTATGTGAAAAATATAATATATATGTAAATATACAGGTCAGAATCATACATGTTTTTAAGAATACTAGTTTGTGATGCTCCCATCATCATCCTCACAGACTTCGAGGGTTTCTTATCTAAGAGAAAATAAATACTTACACGGCCATTTGTTTATCATCACAGCTGTTTTTCTTGGTGCTGGATATGCAATTTGGTATGGTAATGAAGCTTTCTCATCCTCATATTTATCAATAGCAAGAACTTGACATGATCCGAATATTTTTGAGGGGATTTTGTGTAGGGTAGTTGTAGAAATTTGCTGAAAATGCACCTCAAAAACAAACATCTATCTTTGAAATCACTAAAGCTGGAATGACAAAGAAAAACAGGCTTACTAGAAGTTCATCTACAGTCTGCTGGAAAACTATTTAGACGAAGGGCAATTGTAGGATATCCTTTGTCATTTGTGACACAGACATTATTTATTGAGTAAATTAGCATGAATATAGCCAAATATTGCATGGAAACATGTTAGTTATCTGTTTATAACCTATAATTTATTACTTTTGGTCCCATAATAGGACCTATTAATATGTTAAATCAAATCTACAGGGAATTTTCATGTTTACCTGCAAAAAAGTAACTGTTAATTCTGATATACCTTTGGGTATACTAACTTTGCAGATAAATGACATGAACCTTTTTTTGAGAATGTTGTTATCTCCAAACTCATGTCTCTTGAAAAATGCAAATTTTGAGAATTATTCAGTATTACAAGTATACTGATTTTTCAGGTAAATGACATGGAATATATTTTGTTGAGAATGTTTAAATCTCCAAACTCATGTCTGTTGAAAGATGCAATTTTGAGGATTACTCAGAAAAAGCTCAAAAAGCCACTTGAAAATATGTATTTTTCTCTGCTTATATGCCCGTCTCGATTAGACCCAATAGCAATTTGTTTCTTTATATCTATTATAATTTCCAGACAAACATATTTGGTGTAACCCAAGACAAAGGATATTTTAACGATCGCCACTTAGAATGATAGGAATGATAGTTTTATAATAGCAGAAATTTGGTACAAAAAAATAAATAGTTCTTTGTATGAAATTCACACTTTTTTCCATATAGCAAAGATTTCTTATGCAATGGTTGTCGAACTCTAGTGAATAAATCCATAGAAAATGATTGACTAAATAATAATAGTTACAAAGCAAGAGAGCTTGGAGTTAAGATGAATTTTTAAAAATATTGTGGAAGAAATTTGCTGAATGAGGTATTTTTGGTGAAAAAATTATTTGAGTATCAGAGAAGGCATTTACTTATTATGCCTATCTGGTCAATAAATAAGTAATGTTCATCGCCATTTCATTGAAACCATGATTTTGATCAGGATTTGAAAAAAATCTATAAATCTGTTGAAATTTCATTTTCTGAAAACAATTGTGATTTTTCAGTACACCACTTTTGTATTTAAACATTCAATTTGCAAAAAAAATATATGAATGTCACTGGAAACATTATGTATGTATGAGGTGTAGTAAATGTACAGAAATGTGGATTACTAAAACTCATCAAAAAACTTCATGAACTCATATTTTCAATAGAGGTAATACGGATTTTTTGTGCCTTGCAGTGGCGGGGTTCTCAAATAAAGGATTCCTGATATTGAGAAAGTTCCTTTACTGAACCAATTTTTAGGTTGATAAAGAGGCAGAAATTTAATTAATGATTAAAATTGTATTTTATATCAAATGATTTAAAGCGGTAGAACCATGATTCCAATCAAGTGACTGTTATTTAAAAAAATCAAATAAAAAACCAAATTGAATATATTAAGAAAAATTTACATTTATTTGCACAAATTAATATTTTAATGCAAACACGCAAAACTTAAAGTGAAACAAAAAATTACACTTTTGAAAGAAAAAACACTTTTTTCTTTCCTAATTCTTTCTCTAATAAACATGGGAAAAGAAACATCCTTTCTATATCAAGAAGTAGGTGTACACAAAGCTATAGGTAACACTTAATTTCTTGAAAGTTTTCTTGAGATCTCCACTGCTGTACTTCTGTTACAATTTTGATCATTTTATCTGAGAACATAGTTTTGTGAAAAAGGCATTTTATTGATTTGTTTGAAATTATGAACAGGATGTTCATAAAATCAGATGTGGAATCATCTGCGACTGAAAGATAAACTTTAGTCACTATCTTCCATCTTCAAGATATTACAAAAAATAATTTAATTTTTATCGTAAATTTTTCAATTTACAAAAAAATATTTCTATTCGAATAAAGAATGTTCCCCTTTTCGGCAATTTTTTATTTTGAAATCATGATAATTTCAAAACACTGAATATATAAATATTATGAGATCATTAGTAAATTACATTATTTTAATTTATTTCAACAGGCGAATGCAATTAGCCATGATGAATCCTGATACCCATCACTATGCCAAAGGGATGTTTTCAACTTTGGCAAGGATATACAAGGACTATGGGATAGTGAAGGGTTTATACAGGGGCATGTCAATAAATTACATGAGAGCTATTCCCATGGTAGCAGTATCATTTTCTACTTATGAATTGTGTAAACAGTTGTTAGATTTAGATACTGGAATCAAAGTAAAGGTATAGATTTGTATAGATAATTCTATCAAGGCAGTCACTTAATTTCGTCCTTTCATGGCATTAATTTAGTACAAACTTAATTTATTACAAGACCATTCTACTTAGAAGATTATAATAAAAGACAAGTTCAATATTAATGATAATTTTCAAGTTGTTATTGAGATTTATCTCATATTTCCAGTTGAAAATAAAATATTTATTATTTCTATGGCTTTATTGAACAACTCGATTCAAATACTATCTTGCTTTACAATTTCTGGATTACATACATTAAGTTATTTTTTTAACTAAATTTTTCATTAGGATAGGTATTTTCTAGTTGAATTTAATATTGAAGATTTTTATTTGAAATTTCTGTTATCACCAGAGTTGAGTTTATATAAATTTATTTATTTTTGTTTTATTTGAAAATTATTTTATAGTGTATATAATGGATGATTAAACATTCTTTTCCATATTAACCAAATTGAGAAACATAATTTTTCTTATGTCAAAGAGTAATGACTGATTACCATAATTCATGTCAAAGAGTAATGATTACCATAAGATGTGATGTAGTTTTGAAGACAAATCATAACTGATATACTCTTGTCATCCAGTATACATATTTGATATAAGGAAATATTGTGTGAGAAAATCTGAAAATATTGTCTATTGTTTTTTAAAGTATATGAATTTTTTCATGACTTTGTTTTATTTATGCCTTAAATCAGTTATACTACTACAAAGTAGAATTCATATTATTTTCTTACGTAATGAATTTGGTGTTGTAGTCTCCCAGGGTTAATTTACGTTTAGGGAGAACGCATAGGAAAACCTTTTTTGGTTCTTCTCTCTACATCCTCAAGAGATGCCGAATCAATAGGTAGCATATCGACATCAAACTCTCACGCCCCCTCCACCTCACACACATCACAGTGGCAGTGGCAACACTGATCACAGCGTTCCTACACTTAAATGTAGCGTTCCTACACTTAAATGTTTAGAAATTAAGCACTGATTCTCCCGTAGCAGAGCTGGCATTGATAAATTATACTAGAGTACTCAGTATTTCCAATAACTGAATAATGAGTACAGAGTACGAGTACTTAACTCATTGTACATCAGTCAAGTACAGTACTCGAATTTCTGGAGTACTTTTACATCAAATTATATATATATATATATATGTGTTCGGATAGGTTTCCGAAGTCATGATTATTATGAATATAGGGTTGAAACGCGTCTAGAAATTTGGTAATTTCGGCTCCCATTTTGGAGCCATTTTCAAGAGAAGGGAAAAAATTTATTTAAATATAAGTTATTGATAAGAGCAAAAGAGGGAAGTGATTTCCAACAAAGGTCTCAATCTGCCTACTCCTAGGCTATAGTCACTGAGATAAGGATGTGATTTCCCCTGAGGTCTCAATCTGCCTACACCTCAGGTGTTGTCAGTTAGGACATAAAATGATTTCCAATTGAAGTCTCAATCTGCCTACTCCTAGGTTGTAGTTACTTAGGTGGGGTTCAGGATTTTGTAACTCGACACTGGGGTCTCAATCTGCCTACTCCCCAGGTTTCGCCAATAGCTTCCTCTAAGGTCTCTGAATCTGCCTATTCCTTCGAGGAAACTGAGGATCAGAGGGTGGATGTGGAGTATTGTATTTAACCCAGGTGAATTCAGTGGAGCAGAACTTTGGGCACGGTTTGGTTTGGCAGTAAGCCGGGAAAGTAGATGTTTCCAAGTATTGGGTAGTCTGCGTCCATCATCACGTTTATTGTAGCAGTTCGGGCGCTTCTCGATATCAAGGGCTTCACGAATGACCCTTGCTTGCAGTGTTCTCTCAGTGGCAATGGTCCTGGTGTGGTCGATATCCATTCTGTGGCCTGTCTCTTCATAGTGCTTGGAGATTGCCGAAGAAGGGTCTAAGTGTCGGACAGCAAGTTGATGTTCGTTAACTCGACTAGTGACTCGCCTGTTAGTTTGTCCTATATATGTCCTAGGGCATTCGGAGTATAGTATTTCATATATTCCTTGAGACTCATTAGCTCTGTTATCTTTAGGAGACCTGAGAAAATCAGAGATTCCATTATTTGCTGTGAAAATTGTTTTAAAGTCGCGTTTTCCTAAGATTCTGCCAATTTTGATATATACAAAAATTCTAGACGCGGTTTAACCCGAATTTTCAATATCCATATATTTATATATATATGTTATAATAATCTCATTTATTCAATGTTTTTTATTGTTATGACCTCTATGTCGGAATTCCGACTTATAAGTCGGAATTCCGACTTATAAGTCGGAATTCCGACTTACAAGTCAGAATTCCGAGATACAAGTCGGAATTCCGACTTACAAGTCGGAATTCCGAGATACAAGTCGAAATTCCGAGATACAAGTCGGAATTCTGAGATACAAATCGGAATTCCGATTGTAATCGGAATTCCGACTTACAAGTCAGAATTGTGAAATAAAAAAATGTGTGGCACTTCTACGCCTTCGTATAAGGTAGAGTTAGCTTTTGTCAGACCCAGAGGGATCAGACAAGTGCTTCCTTCCACTCAACCAAGGAGAAAAGAAAAGAAAAATAAATAAAAAAAAAAAAAATGAACAAACAAAGAGGAACACTACGCTGTTAGTGTTAGTTAAATTGTGGAAATGCTACAAAAATCATTGGAAAATAACTTCAAGTCTCTCTCTGATGGAGTTCATAATCTAAAAATAGAATTAAATGCCCAAGGAAAGATAATAAAACCCGATACACAAAAAAGTATTCCAATAAAAAAAAACACTGGTCTGATAAGGTGAATACAAAAAACGCTGAAATACCCAAAACATATTCAGACATCAGAAAAAGTGGACAAACACTGGAAAATGGCATACAGGGTGCACAAACAAATCTATTGGAAGATACAAAAGGAAGAATGGAGGAAATCATCAACCTAGAAAATCTCAACCAAGATGAAACAAAATGGGAAACTGTATTAAAGAAGAAACCATTTAACAAAAACCCCAAAAAAACACTGTTTACTCAGATGAGACAGATATAAACTTCAAAGGTGTCAACCCAAAGGTTTGGATTTATCTCTACAAAGTTGAAGGAGACGACATTGTGGAATATTTAAAACGGAAAACCGGCGATTCCGATGAAAAATTCATAGTGAAAACATTGAGACAAAATGAAGGGGCATTAAAATGTTATTTGGTAGCAGCCGATTTCAAATTCAAGAAGAACTTCTATGATCCAACTTTCTGGCCAAGAGGGGTGTACTTCAGAAGATTCGATTTCAAGATTTATTATGAAAAATACCAAATCAGAGATGTCCTAAATGATAAGGGAAATAAGGAAATTGGTAATCAAAACCCTGCCTCAAATCTCTTTTTTAGGGAATTCAAATCTAATCAAACAAAATATTCAAGAAAAACAATACCATGTCAGATAAAAAAAATCAGTATATTACATTTAAATATTCAATGCTTTCGAAATGAAATTAATGAGCTAGAAGTTGCTGTTGAGAAGGATTGTAAAGACCCTGATATTATACTTATAAATGAACATTGGTGTAAGAAAGAAGAAATCTCAATTATTAAATTACTAAACTATAATCTTATCTCAGAGTATTGTAGGACTAAACACAAAAATGGAGGGGTTGCTATCTTTGCACTCAAGAAAATTATTTGCTCTCCTGTAAGAAACATAAACCAATTTTCTGAAGAAATTGATTGTGAGCTATTGAAACTGAAAATGTTAGGGTAATGACAGTATTTTTCCAAAATTTTCTTGGCAAGTTAAATGACGCACTAGAGATATTCTCAACTTGTTCAAAATACCTCATAGTCTGTGGAGATTTTTATGTACCTTTTCACATGATGAACGAAAAAGCTACTCAGGATACTTTGAATTTATTCAAATCATTCGGACTCCTACCCACAATTTTAAGCTCTACCAGAAAAAATAGTTCATTAGACAATGTATTCACAAATATTCCCAAAAGTGAACTAAACTCAGGCACTATAGACCTCAATCTCTCTGATCACCCAGGTATTCTCTTTCAAACCAAGATAACACAGAAACAGTCAACCAAAAGAATAAATAAACTATTGGTCCGTGACAGATTGGTTTGGAACTACTTGGGGACGGTAAAATGGGACCTGGAGATCAACAAAAAATTTGAATTATTTATTGATAAAATCAAACTGGCGATTCAGCTTCTCTTTCCTGAAAAATCGAGGCTTGTATCAAATAAAACTGAACCAATAAAATGGTTCAGAGAGGATCTCCGCAAAATGAGAGAAAATCTCAATTTCATGCATGAATATTCAAAAACTTTTCTAAGTGAACAAAAAACTTTTTAACAAAAAATTAAACCGACGAAATACGGAACTGAAAAGTAATAAAATAAACCTTAGTCTCAGTAACTAAGCTCCTAAACTAATGTAAGTAACTAATTTTGAGTCGGCGCCAAACAAACAAGCAAATTAATTAGGTAAGGCGTAAAATGATGGCATCGAGTTGTGCGGTGACATTCTGATAATTTTTTTGAAGTAATTTAATGTTGTTCGTTGATTGTTTGTTTGGCCGACTCAAATAGTTACTATATAGTTTAGAACTTAGTTACTGAGACTGAGAAGGTTCATTTTATTCTTTACTTTTCAGTTCCGTATTTCGTCGGTTTAATTTTTTGTTAAAAAGTTTTTCTTTTTCAATTTTGTGGCTATAATCTACTAATTACTACCTACTTGTTTTTTTATTACTTTCAAAATACTTACCCACCTTACTTCAACTATTACCAGTTAAATAATATGATTATCTACTTTTACTATTTGTTGTAATATAAATTATTTTTGTTGTTCTGGTTAGTTTATTTCAATACTTTGTATATCATTCCATCCTCTCATAGAATATAATGATTGTGACGGATGTAGGAGACCAAAAATAATGACATTAACGATCTGTCATTGTCAACTACATATGTGTGCCAATGTTCACAAGGGAAAAATCAATTATTTCCTATTTTTCTACCCGTAAGGGTGGATAATTCCATTCGAAATCCAAATGTGATCAACTATGAGGTATACCCTATCTAATAAAAAAAGAATCATCCAAATCCAAGAACCCAGTACAAAGTTATGTCTGATAGAATCGGTTAACGGACAGAATTCAGAGGGTGAGTGATCAATATCCTTCATTTTGCCACCCTTAGGGGTGGATTTCATCTTTTGAATTCAAATAGGACCAACTTCGAAGTACACCCTATCCACTAAGAAAAGAATTATCGGAATCGGACGTCTCAGTAAAAAGTTATGAGTGATCATACATAAAACAAAATATATACGCGTCGACTAGAGAACCTCCTCCTTTTTGGTTTCGTAGGTTAAAAAAAAGGGCAAAAAGGATGATCTTACAAATTATAGGCCTATCTCAGTAGCTCCTACACTCTCCAAGGTCTATGAAATTATTCTAAAAAACCAATTGAGTGAACATTTTCAAAATCATAACCTTTCCAACACCAATCAGTATGGGTTTAGAGACAACCAATCTACTACCCTAGCAGTAGATTAATTAACTATCTTCATCAATGCTGGTTTTGAAAATAATGAATATATAAGTTTCCAGTTTCTAGATTTGACAAAGGCATTTGACTGCATATCACACAATAGCCTTCTGAGCAAATTGAACTACTATGGCTTCAGTATTAAAAGTATGTTCCTTATAAACTCTCACCAAAGTGGCCGACATCAATTTGTCAAGGTCAACAGCAGAACATCTGATTTACTTGAAATCAAGACAGGGGTTCCCCAAGGATCAGTTCTTGGCCCAGTACTCTTTCTTGTTTATGTAAATTCAGTAAAAGAAAACATTCTGACAATAATGTTTGCGGACGATACTAGTCTCACAACAGCAGGCCCTGTCTTATCATCAACACTAGCAAAGGGCATCAATATCCAGTCAAATGCCCAAAATTGGTTCACCACAAACAACCTCAATCTCAATAAATCCAAAACAGAAAAGAGGATATTTTCTTTACGCAAAAATGAGATACCAAACCCTGAATCCATAAAGTTTCTAGGAGTCTACCTGGACCCAAAATTATCTTCTGATTACCACACTGCTTACGTTCCAAAGAAGATATCCTAAAACATATTTTTACTCAGAAATTTAATAAACTCAGTTACACAAGGAATCTTACTAACAGCATACCATAGTTTTATCCATTCTTCCATTACATATGCTATATACTAGTATGGGGCAAATTTATTCTCCATGCAGAGGAGAGCACTCAGAATTATAACTGGATTGAAATTCAGAGACGAATGTAAAGATATGTTTGTAATACACAACATTTTGAAAGTACCAAGTACATATATCTACGAATGTCTAGTTTATGTGAAAAGTAACCTTGGAAATGTTATTACTAGAGACCGATTTCACTCATATTCTACTAGGACCAGAAATAACCTTGATATAAATTATCTCCGACTAAATAAAACTCGAAACGGTTCTGGCTATTATGGAATCATCTGGTATAATGCCCTTCCGATCAAAATAAAATTATTGCATGAAAATCAATTCAAACATAAGGTCAAACAATACCTTCTTAGCAACTCCTACTCCATTACTGATTTTCAAAACAGTGTGAAAATTACTTTTCTTTTTTCTATACATAAAAATCTTATGTAATTTTTTTATCTTTACATATGTATATTCCATGTTAGTATACATTCAAACACTTATTATACCTTATATTGTATTTTTTTTCTTTTTATGACTTGTGCAAATACTATTATGAATGGCACCAATAAATAAACTAAACTAACTATTGCAAATTGCTTTTAGTAAATCCTTGTCGGTAAAACAGAAAAGTGTTATGACAAATAACATAAATAAGGATATGCACATAGTGTTAAGATTGCTCATATCAGGAGTTGGACCTATTAGAAGTTCAATTCACATGTACGGAGCAAAATTTTCATGCGTTTTTTGAAACTTGATAAGTTCAATCTCTTCAGGTCTTCAGGAATCCAGTTATATAGTTTAGCGATCATGTTCGAAAAGGAGGACCTATATTGGGCAGAGGTGTGACAACCGAACGTTGACATTGCGAACTTGTTTCAAATGTCAGGGAGAAAGATAATTTTCCCGCGCCAGGACGCGTATGGTTCGAATAGTAATTTAAAATATATTGGTCAAGAAGGTCACTGCTGGAAGAATTTACAAAATTTGAATTGATATCAGAAACGTTTTTCAGATGATCAGGAATAACATGAGAATTGTTTTGAATACCAACCGATTTGAGTTATTTCCAAAAATGTCTGTTGTTTCTATTGTTGTTGACTCTGAACTGCAAATAAGCTTTCTTCTGGCGAATGATGGCATATTTAGTTTCATGTCTTAATACTTTGTAATGGTTCCAGTGTTCGCCTAGATTGCTTATATCTGCCGAGTGCTTTGTCCCTAAGCGGCATCATAATTTTAATGACTTCTGTAATCCACGGGGTATACGGCCGACTAGTTTTTATAGTTCTCAAGGGAGCATGGAAATCAAAAATAGCGAGTAGAGTTACATTCAGTAAGCCAACCTTAGCTTCAATATCTTCCAGTTGATATATACGAGAGAAATCAATATGTTCTAAATCTAATAAGAAGTTATTTTAATCGAACGTTTTGAAGTCGCGAACAGTGTATGAAGAGGGTTTATTTGATAGGGTGAGTGGTCCAAAAGAGCTTGTAACCATCTAGGAAAATTATTCACGCAGTTAAAAAATGAGATACCAGCTAAATCAGATTCATGTGTAAATATGGTATTCCCTGTGAATGTGAGAAATGTTATATAGGGCAAACTAAACAATACCTAAAAACCAGAATAAATCAATACAAATATGACTGCTATGAAATGAATATAAATTTAAAAAAAAACAGCACTTGCTGCACATCATTTTAAATCGTCGTGCAATTTTGATTTCGATTCAGTAAAAATGTTGGAAAAAGAGATAGACTTATTCAAAGAGATTGTTAGGAGAAATGATTCAAATCAATCTCCATGATAATTGCGTAAACCAAAAAAGTGATACGCAAAACCTGTCAAAAATATACACCCATATTCTAGAAAGGTTCCAAAGAAAAACAGATTTCTGAATAATGATACACAAAAGATTTGTTTTATTTTTTTCGTTTCTTTATCTATGTAGCGCTGGAATATTTCAGGTGGGATGATCAGTTGCATATTGACCGTACACGGTTGTGTGTTGTTCCATTTTGACGTGTCTGTATTTGTGTATATACAATTATAAAGTTTTTGAAGTTTTCAATGTGTAATTTGTGCCAATGTGTTTTTATCGACCAGAGTTTGTATCGACTACTCAACAGTTTTTTAGTTGAATCCATGAGCAGGAAAAACTTCAAAGTGTTAAAGGTGGGTCATAGATATGATCTTTATTTCAATCTATACGTGAATATTGTCATTTCAGCTTTGAAACGTCAACGATAAAAAATTAGTTTTGCTCCCTGGTCCTAATTCCCGGTTAATCCAACTGTATTCAATTCTTGGAACGATGAATCTTTTATCAAAAAATAATTTATATTATATTAATATATCTAGTATCCAATCGGAATTGAAATTTACTACTTCATTCATAAATGCGAAGAGGGATTCATCTTGTTTTCTACTCTTCAAAATACGCATGGAACAGCTCGGTGTTTAGTTTTAAGAGCCAGCAAAAGACAAAGACAATAATGTTCAAATTAATTCTCCTGGACATCGCGTACTGTTTTCTGATTAGTTGCTAATTAGGATATTTCATTCACCAGCCAATCAGAAAACACTAGTAGAATCTAACAAACTTTCGTTCGTAGACAGCTTTGTAAACCGTGCATAAAATAAAAAAACTGTATACAGGGTGAGTCAGAAGTACTTTGACAAATATATGCCCGGAAACGCTTTGTTTCCAAGATACAGGGTGTTAAATTTTATTTTTATAATTTTTTTTTAATAACTTTCTAAATACTGACCTTAATTAAACGAAAATTGGTATTGAGAGGTTTTTTGAGCTGTCGAATTCGAACCTGATGTTATTATTGCTCTTACTCGTAGGGGGCGCCACCTACACTTCTTTTTCGAAGATTCATAGCACATTTTTCAGTAAAAAAATCAATTCTTCTATCATATCTAAGTGAAAAAGCTACACTTGTTACAAGTCGCTATAAGCAACCGTTTTCTAGATATTTGGATATTTCAAATCGATTATTTGATAATCGATGCGTGTTGAAGTTATTACCATTATTTTACATTTTTCACAAGAATGCTTAGGAAATGAATTTGACGTTTAAATAAGTAGTTTTGGTAATTACATATTATGTGAAAGTTAAACGTTTTGTTGAAGTTTCTGTAAGTTTCAAAACACAAATTTTGAAAAAATGTATTATTTAAACAGTAATGCTCATTTAGTCGATATGCATTTCGTTTATGGCCTTGCGGATGGCAATGCGCGCGAAGCAAGACGTATTTAACAGGAGCGATTTTCTAATCGAGTACGCAAGGATCCATTCTCGCACCAACACTATTTCTACTTCACATCAACGACCTGTTGAAAGCAACTTCATGTCCAGTACACAGCTTTGCCGATGATAGTACCCTCCATACCGCTTTCTCTTCCAGGGCCCCTATATCAGCCCGTGAAACCAGAAATGAACGAGGAAGAAATGTTAATAATATAAATATGGACTTGGCAACAATTCTCGAATGGGGATCTAATAACTTGGTAGAATTCAATGCAAACAAAACACAAGCATGTCTTTTCTCTAGAAAAGCCGATCTCACTGTGCCTAACATAACTTTGTCAGGAGTAACCATACCACTGAAGCCATCCATATCGATGCTTGGTATTACTATCAGCAATAACCTTTCCTGGGAAAATCACGTGAGGTCCATTGCCAAAAGTGCATCCCAAAAACTTGGTTTTCTGTTTCGTGCCAAGAGCTATTTCACCCCCAGTCAGCTGCTTATGATCTATAAGGCACAGATCCGACCTGTCCTGGAATACTGTTCCCATATTTGGAGTGCGGCACCTAAACATATCCTGAGGCTATTGGATTCTGTCCAAAAAAGGGCAATTCGTCTCGTCGGTGATGCCTCGCTTACAAACTCGCTCACTTGTCTGGAACACCGTAGAAAAGTTGGCGATTTGTCTCTATTTTATAGATATTTTCATGGGCGATGCTCTTCTGAAATATCAACAATCGTTCCTGCTTTGGCAGTCTCTTCGAGATTAACCCGTCAAGTTCAGTCATCACACCCCTTCGTGGTCACTTTGGAAACCTGCAGAACATCACTTTCCAAAGACTCGTTCATCCAACGAACAGCGAGGCTTTGGAACTCATTGCCTAGGGAGGTGTTCCCCGAGGCATACAACCTTCAGAAATTTAAGAAGAACACCAACTCCTACCTTCTTTCCCTAGGTTCCCACGATGTTCTCTGAACATTACAGGATATCCCTTTTCGTGGGAACCAGAACATAAAAAAAAAAAAAAAAAACTGCCTTCAGCTCCAACATTTACCGTTCTCCACCGTCGTTTGGCAGAAACAGGTAGCTTTAAGAGGGCAGCTGATTATTGGCAGCTGATTATTGGAAGACCACGAGCAGTCCGAACCCCAGAATTTGAAGAAGTTTTTTTGAACGCTCTCGAGGAGAATCCAGAAACAAGTACAATAATAATTGCTGAAGCTCTCAATTCTAGTCAATCCACAGTTTGGAGAATTATCCACGATCAACAGTTTTATCCATACCAAATTCAAAGGGTGCAAGCTCTCTTGCCACGAGACTTTTCCCAACGCATTACTATGTGTCAGTGGTTTTTGAGAAAATTGGCTGGAAATCCTCAATTTTTAAGATATGTACTCTACTCACGGACGAGGCGAACTTCTCCCGGAATGCTATCACGAACTTTAATAACAACCATGTTTGGGCTCTGGAAAATCCGCACGCAGTTAGTGAAAGACATTATCAGTATCAATTTTCTGTAAATGTATGGGCGGCAATAATTGATAATTACTTGCTAGGTCCTTTCTTTCTTCCGTTCCGACTGAATGGCGCAACTTACAGAGACTTTTTAGAAAATGAATTGCTGGGACTACTTCAGAATGTACCATTAGAAATTCGTATCCGCATGTGGTTTATGCACGATGGAGCTCCTGCCCATTTTAGCGTTGTAGCCAGGGAATTCCTTAACACTGTCTATCCAAATCGATGGATCGGTAGGGGTGTAGAAGAACCTAACAAGGCGTGGGCACCAAAGTCCCCAGATCTAAACACGCTAGATTTTTATTTTTGGGGACATTTGAAGTCACTAGTTTATAAAACTCCAGTTGCGAACGAGGAAGATCTAAGAAACCGAATAGTAGACGCCTGTGAAACAATACGAAACACACCAATAATTTTTGAGCGGGTACGACATTCATGGCCGGATGAAAAGGTGTGGAGGCTCTGGGACAACAAAGGAGTGGAGGCCCCTAATTATTTTTCAAACAAGTTTTTTTTTTTTATTTATTGCGGAACAAATCAAATTATTTTGACACGAGCATATGTAGGTATAATGAAATACAAGAAATTAATTAAATTACAGCGTAAACAAAGGGATTCTTGCGAGCTTTTTTCGACGAAAAATCATTGATGATTTCGGTCAAATCCAGCATCCGGAGAAAATCATTCTCAATGCTAAGAAGCGATAACTTTGATAGGCGGCTTTATCTCATCGTAATTCGCCTATGTTTTTCATTTTGGAAAATGAGCGCTTTCCAGTGCAATTTGACATCATCACATTCTCAGTTGTAATATCACAAGAGAGTGAAAATAATTCGACAGATTTTCGAAAACTTGTTGCCAGGCAATAGACAAGAGAGACCAACTGGCTCGAGTGGCTATTGCCAACAAATTTGAGAAAGAAATCTAGATAATTATTTTCTACTATATCGAACTCTCGTGTGGTATTCTTTAGATTATTTTTTGATGTTACGATCATAAACACATTTCCTTGCAAAATTATATAATGTACTAAACCGGATTTGATTCATTTCACACTTTTCATGCGAATTGATGACAGACGTCAAATTAAAAATATAGGTTGTCAGACAATAAAATAAAAACAAAATACCTCAAATTATTCCCGCGACAATTTTCTAGGTAGAATATTCCCACTATTGATTGGCCAAAACGTATATGAATTATTTGAATTGAACGTTTCCATTGGTTTCTAGCAATGTCAAAAAATAATCACTGTAATTTCAATGTTTGAGAATGTAGCTCTGAAATTTTGGTTTTCAAGAATTTGATACTGTAACATCTTAGATAGATAGATAGATAGTCCTTTTCAGAAGGATTTACATTTGTTGCGGAATGTCATCTTTCTCTTAGACTCACACTTTCAGATTTCGGGGATTTCTCTGTTACAAGCGCGCCACTCAGCGGACACTTGTCAACGCCAATGAATAGGAAAAACAGGTAAAGACGGGCAAAGTGTGGAATCGGCAGAAAAATAGTCAACAGAATTTGAACTTTTATTCTATTATGGAATGCGCACAGGGCTCTTGTAAATAATTTAATGCAATCATATTCATAAATTGAAATATTATTTTCTTTTGCTTATGATTATTGAATTTCATTGTGTATCTAGATCGCTTGTGTCATTCGAAGAATACATCGACAGAAAATCTTTCATTTAATTATAAAAAAAAAAATTTTTTTAAATCCAATTGTTCTTGTTTTTACAGCTAATTTCGATACGATATAATATTTTGTATAATAGTATGATGTTTTACTTGGTGATTGTTTCTCGCATATACACATGATTCATCAGATCGAAGATTAATATTAACCATGGATTTTGACAAGAATACGAAACATGTTTTTGAATGTTTAAAACGAAAAATGAGAGGAAAAAGTGGGAGAACTGCTCTTTCGTTGTTAGATTTTTTATATATAATTTTGCATATCCTTCGGTATTTGTTAGGAAATTTTACATAAAAATTTATATTGTGGAGGCCCCTCTCTTGTGGAGGCCCCGGGGCTGCAGCACCGTTTGCCCCCTCTTATTCCGGCTCTGACGAGATTCAATGACTAGCAGACTGAATACCTGTATCTTCGCTGGAGGTGGACACTTTGACCAATTTATTTGAATACAATTTAGTTTCCTTTATTTTATTTTATTCTACATATTCAAAATTTCTTGAAATAAAATGTTGATATTTCTTGCAAATGTTATTAAAACAAATACAGATTTTGCACCTTTGATACAAAAATAACTCTTTTAAACGAGTAAAAATAAATAGAACAGGTGGCGCCCCCTACGAAAAACCAAAACTACTTACTTAAATGTCAAATTCATTTCCTTAGCATTCTTGTGGAAAATGCAAAATAATGGTAATAACTTCAACGCGCATTTATTATCAAATAATCGACTTGAAATTTTCATGTCAAAATATCTAGAAAACGGTTGCTTATAGCGACTTGTAACAAAGGTAGCTTTTTTACGTAGATATGATGGAAGAACTGATTTGTTTACTGAAAAATGTGCTAGAAGTATGTTCAAAAAAGTTATGAATCTTCAAAAAAGAAAAAGACTTGTAGGTGGCGCCACCTACGAGTAAGAGCAATAATAACATCAGGTTCGAATTTGACACCTCAAAAAACCTCTCAATACCAATTTTCGTTTAATTAAGGTCAGTATTTCGAAAGTTATTAAAAAAAAAACGAAAATAAAACTTTAACATCCTGTATCTTGGAAACGAAGCGTTTTCGGACATATATTTAATTGTACAATTCATATTAGAATATTGTGAGGATTCACCTCCTGAAGTTTGTAAAGTACTTCTGACTCACCCTGTATAAGATAGCAAGGAGAATTGTAGAAAATGAAATAGGCCAGGAGAAGATTAATCATTATATGAAAAAAGTCAATGATTCCAGCAATAAAAACAAGACTCTCTGGAATACTATAAAGCCATCTTTATGAACCAGATGCGGGTAGATACGCTATAATTGAAAGAAAAGATATAAAATGTGAGTATATGGTACTTCATTCTCTTCAGCTCTCGTCCAATGATGAAGTCAGCAGACGAAGAGAACAGGCTTTGCGTCAACATTTCTTCTTTCAATTGCGGCTTCATTTGCGACGGGGACAAGGGTTGGCGGCCATGGATAAAAATGGTGAGTTTTTACCCTCATCAAAATATCGTCAAAAGCAAAATTTTTGTTCAGATATATTTCTATTATGTTCCAAATTTGAAAAAAAAACCAGATAATAACGCGTATTATATCTTGCAATGAGATTGAGCTTACAAATGGTGTTGATATTTTTAAAAGATTCCTATATTTCTTCTGTCTGAATGTCTGTCTCAAATTAGGAAAAATTATTACAAACAAAACCCTTACGTTTGACAACATAACTGAAAAACACATTCGTCTGAAAATGTAAAGTGTTGATTGAAACTTGATGATATATCATCACTTTTCTTAAAATTATGTAGGTATGGAGTGGTTAATCAAGCCATCATTTATAATATTCAGTCACTAGAATTGATATTTTTCTGGAAGGAAGTTAACGAGTATTTTATCGATATCCAGTATTTTCCTTAGTAATATTCAATTTATGTTCTTATTTTTAATCCAATCGCAAATAAATTAGTATCGTTAGATTCGTCAAAAAATCCTTTTTTCGGAAAGTGCTTGTCAAAAAATGGTCGCCATTTGAAAAATAATAGTTAGACATGAAAATGAAATTTTGCCAACTTTTTCCTATCATACTAGTCATTAAAACTTTGCGATTGTAATTTTCTGAAATCACCTGAGGTCCTCAGATCACTAGGCCTAAAAACTTTTCAAAATGTCACATTCTGATCCAGAATTGTCTCAGAAATCCAAAAATGTTACAACATATAGGGTGTTCCATTTGAAAATTCAAAACCGGAGCCATTTCCGGTGAAACCGGAGGTGACCGGGAAAGTGAAAAATATGCGAAAACTCTCCTCTTCACATACCATTTACCTATACCAAATCTTGTTTTGATACACCTAATATTCTAGATCCAATAATATTTATTCATCATATTTACATGGTAATTTAAAACTTAACTAATATGTACAATAAAACAATCTCTGCTCCTCTTCCTGGGTGTTGTGGGGGAAAGGGTTGAGGAGGGATGTGTTGTGGCTTTATTAGTGCTTGGGGAAATGTAAGCCACCGGCTTGCCCTCCCGAAGGGGCGAAGGGGCGGCCCCTGTTGATTTTTACAGGTAGCCTTTTTCCATACTCGTTTTTTGTTTTTTATAGAAATTGCAGTTTTAATATGGTGCCTCCTGCTTTCGCTTATGCATCTATTTTCGTTGTAGATGGAGTTCCAAAATTCAAAATGATTTAATTTACTTGTTTCTTATTTCAACTTGTAATAGCTATCCGGAAAATAAATTAGTAAAAAAAAAACCGGCTTACAACACTTCCTTTTCTGCGACATTTCACCCGATCTGATGGGCGTGGCTTAGGTAACTGACCTATGCCAATTTTAGTAGCAGCCGGCCGACGGGCATATGTCCTTGAACCGCCTAGCGCCGGCCTGCGGTATCTGTTTTTGAGATTTTTAGATTAGTTTTGCAATGGCTCGCGATAGAGTTTTAGGTTCTAGTTTTTCGAAGATTACCCCATGTTTCCTGGGCATTCCTTCTCTTATATTTGTTATATTTGCCTAAGCGGACTTTTAGGAATGTGGAATCGATAGAATTTATCCGATATTTTATTAATATAGGATTCGAGCGTTTCAACTTTCGCCAGCTCCCGCAGATCATCCAACCGAATGTATCTGTTACTGTTTGTAACTATACGAAGGGCCTTGTTCTGCAGCCTCTCTAGCCTCGATATTTGGGTTTTAGGCAGGCTGCAGAATATTGGACAGGCGTATGTCATGGTTGGTCTAATTATTTGCTTGTAAATTCTCAATTTATTATCAGTTGATAGCTTGGAATTACGTGCAATGAGGGGGTACGTACGCTTAATTGCGGCCGCCCCCCTCTGTAACGCCAAGGCTATATGATTGTGCAAGTACATCCGACTGTCCAATTGCACTCCCAGGTATCTAACAGTAGGTTTCTCTATCACTTTGTTATTTTTTTCAATCGTTATCTTCCCGAGGATCTTCACGTTAGTTCTTTTCCTCGTGAAGTTAACGACCTCCGTTTTATTGGGATTTAACTTAATCTTATTTTTCTCCAGATATGGTGTGACCAACCGATCCAGATGAATCTGGAGCTGCCTAGCAGCCACTTCGCTTTGGAACGAATGGGCGTAGATCGCGGTATCATCCGCGAACATAGCCGTACTCGTTCTAGCGAAGGTCGGAAAGTCACTGGTATACAGAGAATATAAGATCGGTGACAGCGAAGACCCCTGTGGGACCCCCGCTCCGATTGCATGGTCTCGCGAACTCACTCCGTTGATATTTACCCTAAAAGTCCGCTCCGACAAATAGGAGTCTAAAATCTTTGTAAGGTATAAAGGCATGCCTGCCTCTATCATTTTGGCGATCAACCCCGCTGTCCAGACGGTGTCAAACGCTTTTTGGGTGTCCAACAGGACCATAACCGTGTTGTGGTCCCTGTGGAATGCTTCCTTCACCCCGTGAACAACTCGGGCTACTTGCGAGGTTGTAGAATGGCCTCTCCTGAACCCGAATTGTTCAGGCGGGATGACTTTCTGCCTCTCCTCAGAATCCACAACACGATTCAGAAGGATCTTGTCCACCACTTTAGCAATGACGCTTAGCAAAGATATAGGTCTATAGCTTTCCAATTTATTTTTGTTCTTACCCGCTTTTAGGAGTGGGATTATTTCTGCTTTTTTTAAGCAATCTGGATAGTGTTGCCACTTTATGATTGCATTTATTATATAAATAAGCTGGACCAGAGCTTTCCTCGGGAGGTTCTTGAGTAGGATCGCATCCAACTTGTCAAGGCCTGGCGCTTTATTCCTTGGTAGCTGGTTGATCACCCTCCTTACCTCCTCATAGCTAGTTATAGCTTTTTGGAGTTCCGGGGGTGTCAACCTTACCAAGGGAGTTTCTCTAAAGTTATTTACTATATTCATGATATTTTTGTGATATTTTGTGCTATCCGGCTCAGTTTTATGAACGTCGCTGAAGTAATCGCCAAACAGTTCAGCCTTCTCCAATGCGTTTGTCACCGAACGGTCGGGCCCACTAATATTCTAGAAGTCATGACTTGTCTAATAGATTCGTTGACACCCGGTATAACAGTGGGAATAAAACTCACATTGAAAACTATCGAAAAATATCACTTCTGATGTACTTTTGAAGCAATTATCATAGATGAGCTATTATACCTTTAGTACAAAATTAAATTTCGATAAACCAACACTATTTTTTCTATAACTGGTATTTTCTAAACTTTCAATAAGGTATACAATGGTTCTTATTATCAGACTGGAAGTCTGCAACCGCAGTTACCCCTGGGGCTCAATTCTAAACGCAGGAAATTTTTCTCCAAAGATTATTTCATACTTTCAAATTCTCTTGGGAAATATGAAACGTAGGAATAGTTATTCTTGGACGATTTAGGAATGTGTTTCCAGAAGGAACTATATAAGTGACGAATATCGAGTATGATTTCAGTAGAATTTATATTTTAAACCAATCACATTCTCAGAAAACGACAGGTTTTATTGTTAACCCTGTAAATTATGAATTTGAATCTGGTGGTTTATTGGTTAGAATTCTCGTACTGATACGAATTTTGAAAAGACAAAGAAAATTTTTGAGCGATAAACGAAAAACTCTTTTGATAGATATTATTGAAAATAATGATGAAAGGCAAAGAACCCCGCACGAAAACATATGGGAAATTGGCTCTGGGTCATTAGAAAAAACTGCGAGTTCAAATGATTTAGTTTAGTTTCTGAGATATAAGCAGCCAAAGTTCGTAAAAACGTCGTATTGGGGTAGGATTGACAAAGAAAAAAACTGTTTTTTAGTCGAAATAAGACAAAGTAAGGATGACAATATATTGATCGGAACTCATAAACATGGTCAATTATAATCTTATTGACGATAGTACATTAGGGTGTATAATAGGGGGCATAGTAAAAAAAATGTTTTTCCGGATTTTTTTTCCAGCACTATTTCAAAACCAACAAGTTATATTTTGTTAAGATATCATAGGTTCAGTCTATTGTAGGCGAAAAAACGTGTTTTGTTTCTTGATGACTCGCTCTGTTTGAAATATATATATTTTTTTAATTTTCGAGTATATTCCTATACTGAAAACAATTGACAGATCGTTTTTTATTACAAAAAAAGGAATTAATTACTACTGCCCATTGAATGAAAGATAGGGTAACAATCTGATGAACTCAATTGTTCAGTATTTCCTTTCATTTAGATAAAGGGTGCGTTACATTTTTTTTAGGTAATTTACAAAGTTTTTATTGAATGTCTAGAAAACTGTTCCGTTATTTTGGACCATATTTTACTCACAATATTTTGAAAATGTTGACTATCATATACAATAGTTTTATCAACTTTGTATGTTGCGTTTCTAAGATATGCATTTTTTAAGTTTACGGTATTACGATATATAGGGTAATAAGTACGTTCGATTTTCGATTCATTCCAACATTCACATTAAATTAAGGAAGTGAAGTGTTCGCGAGTGTGTGTCGATTCTTATAGCCTCGATAGCTCAGTGGTAAGAGCGTATATCCGGAAAGCATAAGGTTGTGGGTTCGAGTCCCACTTGAGGATGCTTGTTTTCTTTAATTTAATAATCTGTCCATTATGCCACAAATTCCTTTTTCATAATTTTTCTCGGACAATAATTTCCCACTTTCGCATTATTAATATTGTTATTTATTGGTCTATTTGCGCAATCTGAAACATTGTTTAATAGTTCATGGCTAGGGTACTTTATTGTTTCTTGATGACGAGCATATCCTAGGTACCAAAGTACGCTGCAAATATGGGAACAGCATCCCACTGTTCTTGCTCCACTTTTGCAGGTACAGTAGTAGCCTAGAATACGTTCATTTGCAGGTGCATCAGGAATAATACTAAAGGATATCCACAGTTGATACTTTATAGCATTCCTAAATCTGGACGCTATGCGGCAGCGTAATAGTCCAGGTTCAGGATTACGCATATCAATTTCAAATAGAAACAATAAAGTACCCTAGCCATAAACTATTGAGAAATGTTTTAGATTGCGCAAATAGACCAATCAATAACAAAATTAATAATTTTATTCGAATTTGGGTTTTGGTTATTGTTTGTTCTTTGAGATTTCCCTTATGTAAATTGTTGATTATGTTTTTTATAACTAATTAATTTCAATTTCGATTTGTTATTTATAATTTCCATAATTTAATTGACTTTTTATGTTAGAAGTCGTTATTTATAATTTATACTGTTGAGTTCCGAATTGTTGTTTAGTGTGGTTTGTGTTGTTTATAGTATCAATAATTGATTTAGAAAAGTTTTATAATAGAATTGAATGTGTCGAAAGGTTCCTTAAAATTTTGTTAAATCGTTAGGTTACCCCATATTTCGTAATACCGTAAACTTCAAAAATGCATATCTTAGAAACTCAACATACAAAGTTGATAAAACTATCGTATATGATAGTCAACATTTTCAAAATATTGTGAGTGAAATATAGTCCAAATTAACGGAACAGTTTTCTAGATATTCAAAAAAAAAACATTGTAAATGACCTAAAAAAATTATGTAACGCACCCTTTATCTAATTTAAAGGTAATATTGAATAATTGAGTTCATCAGAATGTTGCCCTATCTTTTATTCAATGGGTAGTAGCAATTAATTCCTTTTTTTGTAATCAAACACGATCTGTCACTTGTTTTGAGTATACGGGTATAATAAAAAAATTTAAAAAATATATATTTCAAACAGAAAGAGTCATCAAGAAACAAAACACGTTTTATCGCCTACAATAGACTGAAACTATGAGTTCTTAACAAAATATTACTTGTTGGTTTTGAAATAGAACTGGAAAAAAATCCGGAAAAACGATTTTTTCAACCCTGCCCCGTATACACCCTAACATTTTATAATCAATAAGATTATAATTGAACATGTTTATGAATTCCGATCAATACATGTTCATCCTTACTTTGTCTTATTTCTACTAAAAAAACAGTTTTTTTCTTTGTCAATCCTATCCCAATACGACATTTTTACAAACTTTGACCGCTTATATCTCAGAAACTAAACATACAAAATAATTTGAACTCACACTTTTTTCTAATGACCCATCCTACTATAACTTAATAAAATCTCAGCCAATTCGACCGAGAGCCAATTTCCCATATGTTTTCGTGCGGGGTTCTTTACTAATGAATTCGCCCGAATGAATTCTGATATACAAACCGTCTATGCTCTTGCATAAGCTGCTTTCTCCTGTTGGTCATATTATTGGTAACGAACATCATTCTTGCATTTTCCCGATTTCGTCAAAAACAACAAAAGATAACAATGAAATCGCAAGAAACAACACCCAACAATCGTGTTCAGCCAATCAATCTCACTAGTGAATTATATTTCTCCTAGTAAAAACTTGGAGAAAGTATTCCTACAATTTTGAAAGGAATCAACTCCTTAATAAGTCAAAAGGAAGGTTGAGAAAGAAGTATTTTCCAGTGTACTTTTTTTTATTATATTTTTTAATTACAAAGCTTGGTTAAGCTGAGCGCTTTCGGCTATTTGCCATCATCAGAGCTTCAATCTATGACAGAAAAGTATATTGAAAATAACATTATACAACTCAACAAAATACGTACTGTCAAATTGGGGTGAGATTCCATCTCTCAAGAGACACAAAAACATAGTGGACATAATGGACATTACAACATAAAATTAAATAAAAGTAAATACGTGTCCAGCCTTTCGACAACAAACTGGGTTTGCCACTCTTTCCTACCAATTATTAATGTATTATTAAAAAAAAAAGATATTTTTAAAATAGATGGGAAAATATTTGAAAAAAATTGATATTTCCAATTTTTTCGAATTATTTCTTGAAACTTCGTGTGTTTGCATAAAATTGAATTTTAAGTAACTTTTTCAATTAACTTTTTTTGATATCTTGCCATCTTATCCCACTTTTCGCCTTTTCATATCAATTTCTTTTAATTTGCCGCCATATTAGCGATCACGTGACAGTATCAAAGTCGATTTTTAGGTAATCGGACATGCACAAACTTTTTCCCAGAATATTTTTTCTGGAGTATTCGAAAAAATATTCTGGGAAAAAGTTTGTGCATAAACCCATATGGTACATACTTTTTGGCGGACACTGTATATATATATATGTATATATATGTATATATATATATGTATATATATATATATAGTGGTGAAACTTAATGTTATGTGGAATCTTATATATATATATATATATATATATATATATATATATATATATATATATATATATATAATAGGGTAGTCGTTGCTGACTAGATAGGTGTAAGACTCCTAAATATTGGGGTATACAGCAAAAGAAAAATTTCCATTTTCAGGGAAAGCTTGGTTGATGTTAGTTCCTAAGTTTAAAGTTAAAAATTTAAAGTTTAGAATTGTCTATTACTTAAAACACATTAACAATTCGGTGATCAATAACATAAATATAATATATGGTAGAGAACCATGTGTTATGTCTTGAAAATACTCAATAGGTTATAAAGTGTGGGAAAAATCAACTAAATTTCCCACACCTTATAACCTATTGAGTATCTCTCAAGGCATAACACATGGTTCTGCACCATATATTATATTTATTTTATTAATCACCGCATAATTGTTAATGGTTTCAAGTAATAGACAATTTTATATTCTTTTGAACTTCAAATTTTCACAAGTTTAGTTCACCTTCATTACTTATATGAAGAAGAACAACATAGAAACTAACCTCATCAAAGCTTATCCCTGAAGTTGGAGGTAAAACATTCCGAAATCCTGAACAAACTTTAAAGAGTACACTTTTCTTTTGCTGCACACCCCAATATTCAGGAGCTTCACACACACACACACACACACATATATATATATATATATTGGAGTTTGGAGTGTTACCCCATAGAATGATACCGTGATTCAAATGGGATTGTATGAGACCATGGAAGGCACTCAATAAAGTGTCTATGTTTGCAAACTTTATGAGTTGGCGCAAAACATACGGGTATTTAGACAGTTTATCTATATGTGCGGACCAGTTGAGATTATCATCCAATTTTCCAAGGAGATTTGCAGTGCCATCCCTTGAGAGTGTGTGATTTGCGAAAAATTTCAATTTTTGTGTTTTATTTCGGTTTAGACAGTAGATTATTACTATACCAGTTCAGCTATATTTTCCACTTCATCTTCAATGTATCTAAGAGTGCGCAAGTCTGAGTGTCTGTTGATCAATGTCGCATTATCTGCAAACATAAGAATAGTGTTCGGAAAAAGGTAGTAAAAAAGATCGTCGATGTAAATAATGAACATGAGGTTCCTAGGAATTATTGAAAAAGTAGGTTTTTATTTAAGCCCTCCAAATTTTGTTGCGATATACCAGGTGGTTCAAAAATTAGTAGGGTGGGGACGGACTTTAGACGAGCACTGTATATATATATACCGGGCAGACCGGTAGGAATTTAACAGGTCGCATAGCATCTCATAAGAGTGATTGCAAAATAAAAAAAAACAGTTGTGCATTAGCTGAACATAATATAAATTCTAATCATTTTAGTAATTTTAACAACCCTTCCATTTTAGCAGTAGAGAATAACTTCCACAAAAGGAATTTCCTAGAAATGGTTTTCATAAAAAATGAACCAAACAGCATGAATAAACGATCTGATATTTCCAACCTTAGTGTCATTTACAATTACTTGTTGAAACTTGATTCCAATTGAATTTAAAAATTGCTTAGTATTTTTTGATTTTTTCTCTCATTTAACATTTTTGTCATATAGATTGGTACTATTCCTTGTGTTTTGTGGACAAAACACATGGTTCTCCCTTGACTGTTTATTTTTGGACAGATGACATTTGACACTTGACACTTCATGTCATGTATTACTTGTCAGCCACCATTTTCCTTTTTCAGTCATGCTTCAACCATGTGTTTAAATTAAGTATCTAAAACAATATGTGCGAGTGCCATTGTTTAATTTTTATATATATATTACTAGTAGTGGGTCATAGTGATATGATTTTGAAAAGTTCTTCAATCACGAAATGGTGATTAGTTCGCTGTCTTCACTTAACCTCACCTTAGTAAGTTCTATAGATTTGTTTAAAATCGTATTTCACAATTGTGTTTTCTTTTTTCGCCACAGCTTGTCTTGATAATGAAAATAAACATTTTCGAAAGCTTGACTAAATAAGAAAGAGTTTTTCTTTTTCTCATAGGCCATTATTTTGACTGCAACCTCAAGAAATATCCTTTCTACAAAGTTTATTTCAAATTCATAGTTATTTTCAACTAGTCCAGTCAGAATAAAAAAATAATTAATATATAGTTATTAGTTTCAAGAGATTGTTTTTACATAATTTTGGAAGTTCTATTTATTTGTAAGCCTATATATAATATGGATAGATAAAAATCGCAAAATACTATAACACAATCAATTTCATACACTGTCATAATGATTATAACCCATAATTGGTAAAAAGACAACAAAAAGTATAGTTTTACAAAATTTTCATGAATAAAAAGTGATCAACACATTTATAAATTTGAAACATACAGTATATGAAATTGTAGATAACTAAAAGTAACCAATGGTAGAACAGCAAACTTCTTGATGAGATTAGCCAATCAGGGAATAGATGGTCATATGAAAAATTGGAAATTGTGAGAGAATAACAACGGGGTGGTGTCATAAGCAATTATTATTGGAATATGTAAATAGTAATAAGAATGGAAAAATAGTTGTATATATAAATTATATAAGATGAACCCAAACAGTGAAATGTGACAATTTTGGTGCGCGAATTCAAACATTCAAATGAAAAAGAAGAGGGAAAAATGGTATCTAGATGACAACAAACAAAGCCACAGAGGAGATCGAAAAATAAATTTACAAGGGAATGCCACGCAACATTTTGGGAGAAAGAAAAATGAAATAATTCTAACATTAGGAGAGAAAAACCAATATTACCTTAATTATACAACATATCCAGGTGTCCAAAGCTGATTTCTGCATATGAATTGTTCGTGATTTATGGTATTGGAGTTCCTGATAGAGCTTGGAGTGAGAAGGGATCCAGTTTCAGGGCATATCTTGAACACCGACATTTCCAGCCAGGTATAAAAACTTTAATAGTGCACATCCGGTCCTGAACAATTTCACAAACAACGTATTTCACATCTGAAGAACTTTATTTCACTTTATTTTGAACTATAACAGAAAACTTCACTCTCAAGGAAAAAGTGAGGTTCTGTCTATCTATCCATGATTTGATTTTAATGATTATCCGTGAATATTTGTAGATTCACATCAGTATAAGTTATTTCTCGTTAGGCCAGGTAAAATTAAGTCTTCCTGAATAAAGGAAATAATAGCTTTTTGATACTTTGTTGTTTTGTTTTCTACAATGATCAACGATCATACCTATGACCATTGAATAAATTGAGTTTTGACATATCAAGTAGTGGCTAAATTGCCTGAACCTGCTATCTGAGATAAGAGGTGTACCAACTGTGCTAGCTGTGGTAAGAAAAATGATAACAATTGGCAGCAACGTGACGAGAGAACAGTGACGTTCGCTGGCAATTATTATTACATCATTGCAAAATATATTATACAGGGCAAAAATAATTATCTATAACATAACAAATTGGCTCACAAAGAATAGTGAAAATTATTAGCAATCTTTTTTTTATAAAAACAATTCATATTTGAAAATATATCATTTTATTACAATATATATATATATAGATATATACAGAAAATAATATATAAAAAAATATATTTTTGAGACAAGCTTTTATACAAATGCACTAAAAAGATAAAATTATTTCTTTAGTTGTTTGACCTAGGTTATTCTGTGTGTTGCAGATTCAAAAGCTTGCCGCGAATATAAAATAGCCATTCTTGCGCGGCAAGATTTTGAATCTGCTACTCGTTAAAAAGTGTTCACTTCAGGAGTTTCTCATAATTCGCAATTTTCTTCTCTCAGTCATTCAGAAGTTTTTTGCATTATACTAGAGACGAGCAACAGCAAGAATGATTATCGTCATTCCTTTTCAATTCCAACAAATTTTCCGAGTTACATACCATTCCTAATAGGAGAGAATAAAGAAAAATTATAGAATGGAAATTTATTTAAATAAAAATAGGTTGTTTGGCAAACAAAAAATAAAAAACAAGACCTCAATTGTTCAAACGCCAACTGGTTTTCTTACTAGCATTGAAATATAAAGGGAAATCTGATGCTCAATCTCGGTAAAATTTAATAAAGAAGCTCCCACAAATTTTATTACACTAGCAAAAAGAGCTTGGAAATTTTGTTCAATTTTGTTCACAATCAACTTGGCTTTACACCTTCATATCACATAGTTGATCGAATTCTCAAGAAATTCCAAAAAAATAATATAATAGTGTCTAATATAGAGTGAGGTCCATAAGTAACGTATAAATTCATTTTCTATCTAATTTACAATTTATGAGTGAAAGCAACCCCTTCAAAATAGTTAAATAGAACAATGGTGCGTGCGTTAAATAGAACAAGGTGTTTTAATTTGCTATTCAGCAATTTGAGGTTTTTTGGATTTTGTATATTCTCCATCAAGAACATTGAATTTAATTAAAAAAAAAATGTATTTGGAATGTTCACAATCAAATGTATCCTATACTTCGCCTATGTGCCAAAACTTTTCTAATTGATTTTGTGTCATATTTATTCAATTTTTTTTTCTGATACGCAGGTGGCAAATTACAGAACAAAAAAAAAAAGAAGTAAAAATTATAGTTTAAAAAACTAAAAAACACTCTTATGTAGCAATAAGTACTAAAAAGTTGAAAATGGTAAGAATAAAGTCATTGACCAAAAAATTCCTCTTGTGTAAAAAAAAAGCGTGAGGTGCTTGATATCAGTTATTTCAATATCATTATGAAAAGTAAGTGGAGAACACTCCTCACTTTTTTTACATAACAGGAAATTTTTTGGTCAATCATATTATTTTCAACTTTTTAATCCTTATTGCTACACAGGCGTGTTTCTTTAGTTTTTTTAAATTATTATTTCATTTTTAACTTTTTAGTCCATATACAGAAGACTGAAAAAGACTACGGGAGAAAAACTCTTCGATTTATTCATTCACATGGAATGGTAGTTTCTGTAAATTATGGTGAATGAGATGCATGCTGCATTTTTGGGAATCTGCGCATTCGCCATATCTTTGAAATGTAAATTATTTATTTCTGACAATATTGGTGAGAATACCAGGTCATAGCTATGAAATTACCGTATTGTTATCAGTTCTTGATGCGTGTGCAAAATTTCAATTAATGCCGACGTCTGGAAGTGGGTGAAAATCAATTTCATACATACAGGTACAGGCTATAAAACGTGTATAAAAAAAGAATAATTCAACGCTGATGTCCGAACCCAAATATAAATTCTGACTATTCAACTGCTAAAATTCAACGACGCTTCCTGAAATTTTCAAGCTGTAGAGGCGATGTTTAGGCATGGGTTTTGTGGATTATTAGGGTGTTTAAAAAGTATGGTTGTGTTTGTGGGATTAAGTTGGACCCTCCGCATGTTGCACCACTCCGAGAACTCGTCCAACATATATTGGGCCTTCCTGTTTAGGATTTGAGTGGTGAGGGCTGAGACATATAGAGCTGTATCGTCGGCGTATTGAAGAATATTATAAGTTTTTGGCATATCGTGAACAAATATTGAGAAACTTTGATTCAAATGCGCAAGTGAAAAATAATTGCTTTGGATGTGCAACGTTGGTTATTCTCTGAGTTATAGATTCAAAAGCTTGTCGCGCAAAGTTTTCAGTTCGAATACAAAGGCGACAATCTTTTGTTATAGACGCTTTCTTTTTGGGGCTTCGTGCACTGGAGCTGTACCGTGTTTGATGCACCTGAGCTGCTCCCAAATAAAACGGATTTTAGTGGTGTTTTCGGATGAATACTTTGCACATGCGCATAAGATTTAGTAATTGACATTTGACATATACTGTTTTCTATTTATTGTTTTCGTTTAAGAGTTTGAATTGATTTGAAGGGTTGTAGAAAGCTTAATCGAAAATCTAACAATTATATTAGATGTCAGATTCTGAAAATGAAATGTTGATAATGGTAAGTTAACAGCAATGAAAGATGAGTGGATTTAAATCAGTATTAACTTTTCAAGGCATTAATGGATAGACCAGGTAACCATTTGAGTAGTTCAGACTCTACTAGCTCTTTGGACAGTTTGTTTGCTGATTCTGATGAAAGTGGGCCTAGGAGAAAACGTACCAGAATAAAAAATTATATTGAGGAAACTGTGGAGGAATATGACAACAATGAATTCAAATCCAATTTTCACGTATTATGAAAGACAACTTATAATATCATTGGTATACATCCTTTTGTTTGAAAAATTGAATATATTTTTACTCTAAAAATTTCAGGTCTCTTCGAACAATCAAAATATCATCCTGCGTACTCTGCTGGACGACCCAATGTTTCTGCCGAGAAAACAATTTTACTATCTCTGTGGTACCTTGCCAATTATCCTTAGGTAAGCTGAAGTTGGAGAAAAAATCAACAGACAACAGCAAGTCTTCAATAAAATATTTAATTCATGAAGTATACTCTCTTTTCAAATGTAAATATTCAATAAAATTCATGAAACATAATATGTTTATTCAATAAATATCCACTCAACAAAAATCTTAGAATATCACAGAATGGTGAAATTATCACAAAATTCCACTTCAAAAATGATCTATAAAGTTTAAATGTCAAGCTCAACTTTGCCAAACAGATCAAATATTTTGAAGAAAATATCAACACCTTAAAATGGAAAATAAATTGTTGAAATATCACAAAGAAACCCTTACTCTAAACAGTCGTTGAACTCAAAATGGATAAATAAAAAACTTAATATTCGATAAGATAAGTTAGAAAAAGAAATATCTTTTAGAAAACATTAAAATAAAAATTGTCAAAATATCACAAAAATCATTTATTTGCAACTATTTTTCATTTGCACTATTCATATTGTTTTGATTACTCTTAGATAAAGTTTAATATTAATGTAAGGTATTTACTGCGCTACTAAAAAACAACAAACATTAAACATAACCAAAAAGAGCTTGTTAAACCAAATTCCCGGTGAGTGCAAGAGGGGGCAGGGGAAGGTTGTTGCTGTTGCTCCGGAGCTTGAAGCTCGACCTGAAAAGAACGGGTCGGTGCCAGTGTTTCTTGCTCCTGAGTAGCTCCGGTGCTACTCACACGGCCAAAAAGAGAGCTGTTTATACACGGAATAAAGGCCGGGCTACATATGCGCGGTGGCGGTAGCGGTCGTGGAGGAGTTCGCGGTGACGTTCAGACGTGACACGTACGATCAAATATGCCGTTGCACACTTCTGTGACCATGTCTGCGTTCAGAGCTATGTGGCTAGCCTTCCAATACGCGTTGGCGGTCTAATATTGACAGTCACGTTCGATCGCTATTGAAACGCGTACCGCAAGGAGTAATGACAAACGTCGAAGAAAATTATGGAACATGTGAAGGAATGCAGGGTGTAATATGATTTATCCCATCCTCAATACAAAAACATTCGGATTGAGAATGAAGCATGGGACAAAATTGCAAAAAGTTTAAATATTGAATTTTCTGTGAGTGCTAATAATTCATCAAATCATTCAAAATTCATTCGAAAATAAATGTAGAAACGTTTTTCATCCATTCGTATAATGTGTGGAACTCCCTTTTCTGAAGACGCTGCTGATTTATTTTATGAACCCATTGTTTTTTCCTAAAATAAGGTAAAGAAAATAAAACTTTGAATTCAACAAGTTTCAATAGAAATTACCAACGGTTCCTATGATGTTGCAATTCTGGTTGTTCTGCTCCATTGGCGGCTGCCAGAAGCAATACCTCCTCTTCAAAATCCATTGTTCATGAGTATACAATGCTGGTCTAAAGTCCGTTCCCCTCCTACTAATTTTTGAATCACCTGGTATATCGAAACGAAATTTGGAGGGCTTACATAGAAGATGAAAACCTACTTTTTCATGAAGAAATCACAGTTAAAAGTTCTGAAATGGCGGCTGAGCGCCATCTTCGATAATTTTTTTAAATAGAACACCCCGTATATTATTCCATTTTATAAATTTGCTCATAATTCTCAACAGTTTTCTCCTATACACTTTACTCATAAAAACAATTGTTTTCGAAATATTAACGTTTGAAAAGTGACATTTCGGTTTAAAATAAAGTATGGATTTTGGTCACTCCCGGTAAAACATTTTGCTAACTAAATGTTGTTATTAATTTGTAGTTAAATCTCTCAATCAATTCGATTGATAAGAGGCGTAAAGATAGTTTATTAAGGATGAACAGTACCGCTTACCGGAAAATCTCGAAGCCTACGAATGTGTTCTGTAAATTCACAATCAAAACAAATTAGTTAGCTAAAAAATTATAATTTATTTTTGAATAGCACTTTTATTTAACCCCAACAATCATTTCATTGAGTTTTCAATGTGGCCCCCTCCTAAATCTTGACAATAAATAGCTTCTCTCACGTTGATGAAAGTCTGTTCATCTATTTCTTCACTTGTATCTATTATTCTGCGTTCCAACTCTTCTATTGTTTGACATTCAGTGACGTGGATTTTTGACTTCAGATACCTCCGACGGAAAAAATGTAGAGGTGTAAGATCCGGAGATCTTGGTGGCCATTCTGTACTTCCCCTGCGACCTATCCGTCGCCCAGGAAAAATTGTATCAAGGGGAGGTGCTCCATCCTGCTGAAATATGATTTCACGATTTTCAAACTCTTCCTGATTTTTTAATACAATTTGTCTCATTCGAGGTTCAATTTTAGTTTCTAAAAGATTTCTGTAAAGAACTCCTGTAAAATTGCCTCTGATGAAAATCGGTCGGACAACGCGATTGCCCAAAATCCCCGCCCAAACATTCACCTTTTCAGGAAACTGGTTATGTCCCTCTCTAAAAATATGCTGATTAGTATAGCTCCAGTATCGTACATTGTTTGTTGACTTTCCCATTAAGAAAAAACGTGCATTCGTCTGCGAAACATACACGTTTTAGGAAGCCCCGTTCTCCTTCAATTGTTCTTGTCGACCACTCACAAAATTCAACCCTACGGTCTGGATCATCCTCCGTGAGAGCATGCAGGATTTTCATTTTTTAGGACACTTTGGACACTTTTTGAACTTACTCCACAGGATTCAGCAACTGCAGACGTCGACTGAGTCGGATTGATTGCCATTTCAGCAACAATTTCTACCTTTTTGAACCGACGAAACCAAAAAGGAGGAGGTTCTCTAGTCCACCGGTATATTTTTTTTTTCATAATATTTTTTTTCCATAATTTTTTTTTTAGTAAGGTCACGCATAACTTTTTACTGATACGTCCGATTCCGATAATTCTTTTTTCAGTAGATAGGGTGTACTTCGAATTTGGTCCCATTTGAATTTAAAAGATGAAATCCACCCCTAAGGGTAGCAAAATTAAGAATATTGATCACTCACCCTCTGAATTCTGGTCCGTTAACCGATTCTATCAGGCATAACTTTGTACTGGGTTCTTCGATTTGGATGATTATTTTTTTAATAGATAGGGTATACCTTATATTTGGATTTCGGAAGGAATTGGCTACCCTTACGGGTAGAAAAATAGGGAATAATTGATTTTTCACTAGTGAACATTGGCACACACATACGTAGTTGACAATGACAGATCGCTACTGACATTATTCTTGTTCCACATCCGTCAAAATCAGTATATTTTATGAGAGGATGGAATGATATAAAGTAATGAAATAAACTTACCAGAACAACGAAAATAATTTATATTACAACAAATAGTAAAAGTAGATAATCATATTATTTAACTGGTAATAGTTGAAGTAAGGTGGGTAAGTAAGTATTTTGGAAGTAGGTAGTAATTGGTAGATTTTAGCCACAAAAAATTGAAAAATAAAAACTTTTTAACAAAAAATTAAACCGACGAAATACGGAACTGAAAAGTAGGGTCTTTTAACAAATGAATCCGACGAAAACTGAAATTGGAAAATAAAGTAAACCTTCTTAGTCAAATGATAATTGAGCTCCTAAACTAATGTAAGTACCCGATTTTGAGTCGGCGCCAAACAAACCAGCAATTGAATTAGGTGAAGCGTAAAATGATGGCAGCGAGATGCACGGCTGCGTTTTGATGACTTCTTTCATAGATAATGATCTTCGATAATTGTTTGTTTGGCGCCGACTCAAAATCAGTTACTTACATTAGTTTAGGAGCTCAATTATCATTTAGACTAAGAAGGTTTATTTTATTTTCTGCTTTTCAGTTGATTTTTTCGTCGGTTTAATTTTTTGTTAAAAAGTTTTTATTTCTTCTGAAAGAGGCGGTCTTCCTGATCTTGAAGCATCTTTCAGCGTACCAGTTGATTGGAGCTTATTTAAAAGTTTGCGCAAATATGACCTCGAAATAGGATTATCGGGAAATCTACCATTGAACATACGGACTGCTAGATGATAATTCCTTCCAGCTTCTCCAAATATCAAAACTGCTTCAAATTTATCGTCTAAACTTCGAGCCATGATCACACTTTTCATAAAAGGATTTAGGCGCTCAACGGACTATTTGACAGTTACCAGTTCAGTTTGACAGTAAACAA